>JALIZH010008388.1:0-77500 GCA_030522465.1 Rhipicephalus appendiculatus | reverse complement strand
TCTCTCCTCTAGGCATCCCTGCCCGCGGCGTCCACACTCCCACTGCGCATGCGCGTCCCCCCTCTCTCGCCTCGCGACGCCGACGCTGGCGCGTCTGCTAGCGAGTTTCTTGGTTGAGAAAAAACCGACTGCTCGCGCTACAACCGTTCACTGGCCACCCCGTAAATATGGCACTGGATTTTCACCTGCAAGGTGGTGCCGGTGGGAGATTTCTCCGGTGCGTTGTTGAACACAAAAATTCCCCATCTCCCGCTAAAGGGAACCATGTGTGGATGCGAAGCAGCGGGGGAGATAATTAGCTTGAGCGGGAGGAACGTCGCCGCTCTTATTTCACCGCAGCGGTCCGGGCGCTCATCGCGGCGCTGCACAGGAGAGAATGGGGCGCGCGCACTCCGTCATTTTCATACCGCGGAACTACCGTGGCGCCACCAGCGGAGTATGCAGCTGTCACACCACCTGTCGTGCGCGCCACTCCGTAGAGGATTCCTAGAAGAAAGGACGGGGGGGGGGGGGACCGTAGGAGAGGAGAGAGAGGGGGGAGAGGACGCGCATGCGCTTTGGGGATGTGGGACGCCGGAGCCGCTCCGTAGAGTAGATGATTCCTAGAGGAGAGAGGGGGGAGAGGACGCGCATGCGCTGTGGGGGATGTGGGACGCGGGCGCCGCTCCGTAGAGTAGATTATTCCTAGAGTAGATGAAGGGGGTGAGCGTAGGAGAGCATAGGGGAGGGGACGCGCATGCACTGTGGGGGGGTGTGGGACGCGGGAAGGAGGGACGGACTAAGCCGCCTCCAAACACATGCAAGCAAGATTAAGGAATGGGGTCAACCTGGGTGACAGACACCACCTGCCTAGCCATTCCTAAGCAGCCTCTCTGTGCTCTCGGCCATGACTCAAGGAATGGAGTCAACCTGGGCGACACACACCACCTGCCTAGCCATTGCTAAGCAGCCTTTCTGTGCTCTCGGCCATGACTCCGGTGACTGTAGTGGTGGTTGACGGTCTTCATATTACTACAGTGTTCTGGTTCGCATAATGGGGGCTTCCCTACTTCATGAAAGTGGCCGGACGCGGGACGGGGGACGCGGGAGGGATGGACAGAGCCCCTGAGCATAAGATGCTTCGCATCTAATAAAAATTCGCAGCGTGCGCGTTAACTAAAAGCGGACTGCGGGTCTCTGTGTCCAGTCGGAGAATTCTGTCTCTCATTGCCGATTAGCAGCGATTGGCATGTTCCAGTAGGAAACACCGCTCCATCACTGCGTGCTTTGCGCCTCCCCAGTTTTCTCTCCTGCGCAATGCTGCGATGAGCGCCAGCGTTAACGCCGCCACCAGTGTAAGCGTTAGCGCCCGCTGCTTCACATCTACACATGGTTCCCTTTAGCGGGAGATGGTGTAATTTTTTGCTTCGCTCGTGTTTACGCCGCAGCCGGCGGTATAGTTTCTTGTGAGCGAAGTCTTCAAAGCTGCACCGCAGCTGTGAAGACTTCGGTGCTGCTGCTTTTGTCTTCAGAACTGGGATAGTCGTGACTAAAGAAGTTAGCGCGCACACACATACACAAGAGAGGAGGTCGGAACAACACACGGCGCGTGCGTTCGGATCTGTTCTGTCCATGTCTACGTGCCAACTTCTGTTACCATGAATGCACACCAACCAGCTCAATTTTTGTCGAATATTTAGTTTTACTGGCGTGAAAGGTATCTGTCGGCACTGCGCTGCCGAACTTACATTCTATTCGAGAACGTAAAGGCTGCTTCACGTCGGCATCAGATGACGGGCTAGAAAAAAAAGGTTGTTCAACTCGGTGAACAGCGTCGGTCTAAGATCACACAGAAAGCTGCTGCCCAGTGTTCCCGCCACCGCCACCCGCTGCCTCACCGTCTCGACAACGCCAGAGTTGGCGCTGCCACGCATGACTGCTCGACGGGTTGAAGCGCGCGGGGCAAATCGCATAAAAGTGATTTACCGGCTCACAACGAGTCTCCATGCGGAAGGTGGGGAGGCGATCCGCGTCAGGCACTGTTATGGGCACGCGGTAACGTTTCGGCATTTGGAATTTTACGGACCACCGGAAAAGAACGA
The DNA here is from genome assembly GCA_030522465.1 of Rhipicephalus appendiculatus. NCBI lineage: Eukaryota > Metazoa > Arthropoda > Arachnida > Ixodida > Ixodidae > Rhipicephalus > Rhipicephalus appendiculatus. Next base: position 75,419 of record JALIZH010008388.1, on the reverse strand, counting down.
AACAAAGAAAAATAGCTGCGCGTCACCATAGCCGCCGGTGTGGCAATAAAGAGACCCGCGTGCCAACGGAGACATGGTCTCGGCACGACGTGCTCCGAAACAAAGCAGCACAAAGTGGTTCCCTCCTTTTCTTCGTGCACGTCGAAGGTGACAATGCTGTGCGCGGACATTGGAAGAGGGGAGCAGCCGACAACGACAAATACGCGAGACAAACACTCGACGCTGGGGTAATGAAAGTTCAGGTTGCTGCTTTTCTTTTTCTCCTTCACAGAGACTGGTTGTTTTGCATAGAAATATGCTTCCTTTGCGACAACGCCGATTCAAGCACTTTGTTTTTTCGAGCTTTATGGCCATGCTGTAGCTGCAGAATAGAGCGGAGCCATATGCATATTGTTTCTGCGTGTGTTCTCCTCGGCTCTATCACCTTTACTCTAAGCGGCTGCTGCACTCTCGCACAACGAGTTTGTTATGAAGCATTGTTTACAACAACCTGCAAACTGATATTCGATTCCTGCCGAAAATAAAAGTCACACTGATCCTAACAGCCTGGTGAAAAACTAACAGGCTCCCTAAGCATTCGCCTAAGGTGACTCGGAGGCAAAAAGCTCATTCTTCTTTTACAGTAGAGCTGTTATGGTCAAGGTTTGCAGTGCGTCGTAGATATTAAATTATCACCATGATGAATTGGCACGCACTATCTTCGTCCTCTTTTTTCCTATTCTTCATCTCCTTCCTCTTCTTTCTCTTCTGCTTCGCTCCTGGAACACGTGCGCCGATTTGTTCGGGGTGGGATGCAATAACTTTGATGTGTGAGGGAACGACCACAGAGAGCGAGAAAGAAATAAATTCTTGGTGGAAAAAAAATCTCGGTAACATTTGAACACGCATCCCTACGATCTGAAGGCGAGCACTTTAACCCCTCGGCTATCCAGGCACGCTAACAGAGCATAGCATAGTTTGTATGGTATAGCATGGCAAGTATTGGGAAGAGAGAGGTGAGAGGGGGAAGGCCTAGCCAAGCCTGGACCCCCTAAGAGCCCACCAGCTCTGCTGTGACCCAGCCTTACGCGACTTGCTCTAGGCTGCGCTAAATATTTTTTCTTTTCAGTAAATGTATCCCACATTCCCCCTCCGAAAGCTTTTTGCACCTAACGTGGCCTTGCACTGCCTCCAGGATCGGAGGCATTGCAAGCTTTCTGCCCCTCACCTGCTTTCGCACTGCCTCAGAGATCTGCCTCATTTGGCCAAGCGTCGATGTAATAGGATGACGTTGTCATGATATGACGTCTCAACATGTGACGTCATGATGACACACACACACACAAAATCACGCGCGCTCACGCTCGCTCGTTCGTTTGTTTGTTAGGAGTGAAGCTCCTTAGGCTCGCACCATGTCCGTTGTCGCCGTCGTCATAGGCCCCGTCGGACCGAAACACAGGTGTTGCATATACCGTACTTAGAGTGTTCATAGCGCGCATATAGGTTTAAAATAGACCGTACTCTGTCCGTGAATCTGTCTGTCCGTCAGTCTGTCCGTGCATGTGCCTGTCCGCCTGTCCGTCTGCCCGTCCGTGCGTCGGCCTGTCCGTGCATCTGTCTGTCCGTACGTACGTCCGTCGTCCATCCATGGACCGACGGACGGACAGACAGATGGATTTCATAAACCATCTTTATATCATTTATCATTTCGTCAATGGAGCTTCGCTCCATCATCAGCTTTTACTTCGTGGATCGGCTGCCAATTTTTCACTCACTCACTCACTCACTCACTCACTCACTCACTCCACTCACTCACTCACTCACTCACTCACTCACTCACTCACTCACTCACTCACTCACTCACTCACTCACTCACTCACTCACTCACTCGCACTCACTCACTCACTCACTCGCAGGGCAGAAAGGTCAATAGAAAACAAAATTAGCCGATGCCGAAGCCCATAGTGCTCGCGGGTGAAATATTCCTCGTGGGAGTTCTCTTCACGACGATGTTATCAATGCGCATCTGTAGTGGCGAATAATTTCTATTTTCAGATTGACAAACGAGGGCGCTGCTCATGGAGCAGGTCGATTCTTTACTAAACTACGGGCTCAATACTTGATGTGCTTTCGAGTCCCCGAAAGGCAGTATTACAGGACGCAAATATACGCATCGCCATAAGGTGCAAGCGTCCCCGAAAGCAACATCGAAGCAAACTAAAACTTTAGCACAAGGCGCACACACTGAGTTCGCAAGAAAGTTTTCTAACTTGCCCAAGCTAATACTACACAGCAGGATACGCATCGGCTTCCCACAGTGGCCCAATAGTAAAATTCTACAGGGTGCAGCAAATCGACGTCAGAGAACGCAACGCTGGCAACAGATTCCGAGAAATTGTGAACGCCGAGCAGTGGGGTGTCGCTGTCAGCGTTCGCTTCACGGATCAAAAACCCTGACTTTCAAAAGGAAGGCAGACACGGTGTATGCTTCCCGCGTTTCGTTAGTGTGTTTACGCGCCACATAGCGCATTGTGCGCGCCTGCTTTGCAAATGCAAAATAAACGGCGTAGTTTTTACGGACACAGCGAGTTCTAGGCACGCCTACGCCCGGCGCTACAGCGTGTGCATCTGTACTGAGGCTTCCATCGCAAGACAGTTTCGGGAATACAGGGTGATGGACGCCGTGGCGCGTGAAAACCATTGTGTCAAAAACTTTCGATTGTTGCTCGCGGCTATCTCGCACTTCGATGTCCTTTGAAGCGGCAGCTGACATTTGACTTTCGCATCGCCAGTTCTCACGCATGTCAATGATTGTATTGGCAAACCGGATATAAAGGGAGTTGCTTAGTTCAAATGCTTTCATTTCGGTGAAAGTTTCAAAGGAAAAAGTGGGAACTCTGCTTACTTTTTTTTTTTGCGACGATGAATGGAAATGTCCCCAACTACTCCGATGTCGACTTCGCCTCTTTTCAAATAACTTCCAGCGAAAACGAAAAAGGGAATACGGCCGTTACGTATAGCAGAAATGAATGCTCGAAAATCGGCGGACTAGCGCGGCCGCATTAAAATACGTGAAAAGGACCTGCATAATGTTTACCGAATTTTCGCGGCAGTTTCGTGATCTCGGGGTTTCCGATTTCTCCATTGTTATGTAATAAGGCCATTCACGCCCCTGTTGACACGGCCTGTCAGTCAGCCGTCACAGCAAACGATACGCATGGTTTAAACGTGCCGCGATCCGGCGACGAAGCTGAAACGCGACTCTCTCTCTTTCTTGCCTGAAGCATGCATTGCAAAGAAAGGCAATGTATAATAGTGTTCGGTGCCTGCCAAGCGATCCAGTTCGCCCATCTGAACCATCTGAACGCTTTGTTGGAACACGAGCGAGGCAATTGTTGGGCGACGGACGTTTTTTTTTTTTTCTTTTGTTTAGTCGTGTCAGAGGGCGAACACTAGTGTGCTCTGGCACACACACACAAAAGAAAAAACAAGTAAACAGAACAGGCTTTGACGTTCTTAGTGTTTAGCACAACTCAGAGTAAAAGGAAACAAACGTAGGAGTAGAACAGAGGACAAGACGACAGCGCGAGCGTCTTGTCCTCCCTCGAAGACAGCAGCAAAAAAGTCCCTTGGTCCCTCATGCATTTGGTTAAGACGACGGAAGGCGAACGCCATCTTCTTTCTTTCTTCTCAGTCGATTGTACTGAAGCACCCGAAAGCTTTCCCACCCAACGTGGTTTTTCACTGCCTCCGGGATTGGAGGAATTGGAAGCTTTCTGCCCCTTGCGTTGTTTCGTAGTACCTCCTTGATTGGCCCACTTTTGACCAAGCGATGACGTCGTGTGACTACGTGATTATGTAACGTTAAGCGTTATGACGTCATGATGACGTGTTATGAAGAACTGTGATATGACTCAATGCGAGCTGTGACGTCATGGCGACGTCATATCGTGACGTCATCGCATGACTATCCTTAAAACAGAAATGTCCAGGGCCAATCGAACGGCAGCGCTGCTTCATCGAAGCAAGTTCTTTAAGTTTACGGAGCGCTGTAATTGCAAAGCTTTCAATTTATGCATATCTTCTCCTTTAAGGCCTTTTTTTTGCAATGACATAGGCCTGTGAGCTCCCTTGAAATGGTACAATAGGTCTTGTGCGATAGTGCAGACCTGACAGAGTTCTTCAACGAAAGCAACTTGAAGCACTATTAGTAATAACAAAGCGTTGACGGCAGCGAAGCGCCTGCCGTGTAGTTTGTTGACACTAGGTCTAGCGGACGCCATCGCATAACCTCAAAGTTTATCACTAAAGAGTGAGAGCAGTATACAGCGTGAGAGGAGAAAATGTCACTAGAAGTAATCTATATAGCAAGATTATTCTATAGACAAAGGAATGATTTTTAATAGGGAACTTGTCAGCGTTGATAGCAATTCCGGTTTTAGTGCACCATACTACGCAGTTTTGACTTAAAAAGCTAGAACTGGAGAGCCATATTCAGGTCAAGTGGTTTCCCATATACGCATTTCCTGTCCCTAAACATCTAGCTCGCTCACTGATATCTGAGCGTTCAGATACAGCAGTCGAAGGTTTTCCGAATAGCGAGGGTCTCGTTCTAGCAGACTTGATGCCTTCAGGTAGTATAATAACATCCCCTATACTTTCCTTGGAATCATTTCCTGTTAATTCCCCTTAGGCAAAAGAGGCACTTGGTAGTAACATGTTGAATACCGAAGCAAGTTTGATGCACTATTGTTTCTCATGCAATGTTATAGCATATCATGAGAGACAATACTGCACGTAACACTACGCTCACGCACTTTTTCCCGTACTATGCAGTCCCGCTGTTCTTTTTCGCAAGAAATATAAGCTAAGATATAAGGAGAAAAGAGCTTCGTAATATTAATAAATGTGCAACGTACTAAGTGTACACAAATGTTAGACCTTTCATTCTGAAGTAGCTCGAAACATACAGCACGCAATCAAACACGCCTAGGATTTGCGTCTTTGTGTTCTACATACACAACTACAGCCGGCACTGTACCGCAAGAGAGAGGATGGTGAGAGTCTAGGCATAATTAAAAGTTATACCGCACACGTGTGGCATATTTATGACGCTCTTTCTCTCCGTAGTCAGAAATGCGTAATTTACGCGCAGGGTAATTCATTCTTTCCTGGCTTTAAGGTGTTGAAACTCGCACCACCTCTGTCGCATGGAAAACGGAGAGCGCTCAGCAGTTGACAAATTGATCTTGTTGGCCGGGACGCTTCATTAATAAAAAGGACCGCCCCGTCACGCAGTAATTTAGCTAGAGCGCTTGTGAATGGGAGTGGTATGCCACTGGGGAGCTGTAGCCGGTGAAACCAGCTGAGACCACGTCATAATGTGGCGACCGGCAGCGCCTGTGGCTTTTACAAAGAACCGTATGCACCCTACGGGCCACCCTCTCGTCGCATTTTTCCGGCCCTTCGGTGGAAACGCCGCTCGCCCCGAGATAGGGAAGAGAGGATAGCGTCGAATGCTCGATCCTGGCCTCCTAACTCGGGCTTCATTGAGTGCCCGGCACGTAAATGCCGAAGCACGCACGCTACTCAACTCAGACTGCGTCACCGTTCATTAACATGCACCCCCCCTTGGATGCACCGGGTGCTGGCACCTCGTACCAGCCTTTCTAGCGCCTTCCGAGGACTGGCTTTCAAACTTGCGTGCAGTACAAACAAAGGTTGGTGCGAACCAGCAGTATTAGACACTAGACACGATTGACTGCCCTGAAAGGAAGAAAAAGTTTCACATTCACCCGTTCATAGCATGAATATAGAAAGTAAATTCGTACTGATTTCACAGAAACAAACGTTCGCAGTTTACGAAATACTCATGCTGGTCACCTTGCCAGCCTACAGACTTCCACAAAGCTGATGTGCCATTGACTTACTTCCCTATATATGGTTTTTTTTTTTAAATGGAGTTCTTTGACTCCATTGTACCACGTTAATGGATCTTACATATATAACCCTCTTTAAGGTGACACCATAGCTCTCTTTTGGAGAGTCGACTTTCCAAAAGAGCGTTGGCGTGTCTGTTTAAAGAGAATTCAAGCTATATGTCAGACATTGCGATTTGCTGGTTTTTCTTCTCGTGCGTATGATTCCGGTGTAAGAGCTTTTTGTGAATACGACCCTAGACTCGGTGCTGTGCCTGTCACTCATTTCCAGCGTCCCACTTTGCCTAGCCGTAAAGCTATACATGACGTGGAGAAGCTCCGGATATCCTTGTCCTCGATATTCTTGCACTATGTGTAAAGCTTCTCACGTCCTGTATATTCACCAACACAATATTGTTAACAAAAATAAAAACAAGAAAAAAGTAACTCTGAAATTAAAATTCTGTATTTACTTCCTTTTCTGTGCAGCTGAGAAACAAGCGCTGTATGAGCGTTGCAGAGCATCGGTGGAGAAGACAGTGTAACAAATTGTAAAATGCAGAGAACGATTGCCGAATTCGTTACAGAGATAATCGACGACGAGAAAGCCGAGATTCCGCGTGCTCATCGTATATCCACGCTGCGTACAAATAGAAACAGAAACCGGAGCCGCGTCAGTGAGAGGCGGAGAATGCGGCCTGCCTTGCCAGATCGATGACTCGGTGGGGATCAGGGACTGGCTCTCACTGCCCTACTGTACACAGAGCGTGAACGCCACCGATGCCTTAATGAGACACAACAGCGCGCCTGATGGCAGCGCCCTTGACGACCTTGGAGAGCACTACAATGCTTCGGACGAATAGGCCAGGCCTTCTGTCAGGGGCCATTGTACAATGTATTATCAACGGTAAAGTATGTATGTATGTATGTATGTATGTATGTATGTATGTATGTATGTATGTATGTATGTATGTATGTATGTATGTATGTATGTATGTATGTATGTATGTATGTATGTATGTATGTATGTATGTATGTATGTATGTATGTATGTATGTATGTATGTATGTATGTATGTATGTATGTATGTATGTATGTATGTATGTATGTATGTATGTATGTATGTATGTATGTATGTATGTATGTATGTATGTATGTATGTATGTATGTATGTATGTATGTATGTATGTATGTATGTATGTATGTATGTATGTATGTATGTATGTATGTATGTATGTATGTATGTATGTATGTATGTATGTATGTATGTATGTATGTATGTATGTATGTATGTATGTATGTATGTATGTATGTATGTATGTATGTATGTATGTATGTATGTATGTCCCTCTGAGCGTGTAGCTATAGTTGGCCGATTTGTCTTGTTGATTTCCCAAACTAGAAAACAGGCTACATGCGAAAGCATCTTTCCCCCAGGCAGCCAATGTCCTCTTTTGCACCCAATGCAATACCGTTATTTGTGTTGGGTGTGATATGACGCTTATTTCGTTCGGATAAAGTCGTCTAAAGCGTGGAGACGTCGCATTTACCACAGAGAGTTGTACTCGAATGTGAGCGAAAATATTATTGGCAAGTAACGTAGGAGTAGCCAGAGGGTCGATTGGGATATTTAAAATCCTCCCCCGAAATTTTTCAGTCTGGCATGTATTTATAATGCACTTACACATGAACCTCCCTGTAATAAAATCCTGGATACGCTTCTGGTGAATACGAACGCAAGTTCAGTTGGTCCCCATGACTTTAAGTGGGTGAAATGTCTAAGATAATTTTAAGCAATATACACAGCACTTCGTCAGTACGTTTGTGTCGTCGCAGCCGTATTCTGCCCATTACTATACATATCTATGCTCGCAGTCATCATAATAACCCTCCGCCCCACCCGCTCACTTAGAAGAAAGCCATACGCAAACGTAATAATAATATCAACAGTGCATGTTCTCCGCTGACGTTATGCCCGCAGTGGTACCCCAAATACTGTCATAAACCATGAAAACTTGCAAAATCAAGTATTACCTCTCAAAAAATATATCAACTAACGACCCATCGCTTTCAACTAAATCTAGTTAAGACGAAAGGCAGTGAGAGATACCTCAGAATAAACAATTTCACAAGAAAAGGAGTTCATAGTATACAGAGTGATGCAGTGGATGAAAATCGAACATCGAGAAACGCGCACCATGAAAAAGAGCAAGAAAAAATTATATTCTATATACAATAATTTACTGAAGGCTGCGTAGTTTAAAAAAAAATCCATTTCGACCTGCGCAGTGATTGCTCGAGTATATGAAAAAACTCTTAAAGCGCACTTGGTGGAGTTTGAGCAATCGCGGGCGTTCTTCATCTTTCTCCTTTCTCCAGGTATTTCTTACGAAATTACGTCTTTCTGAAAAAGTTTTGGAATAGTTAAAGCAAACAGCATAGAAAAACGCATTTTGTTGCGAAATACGAAAAGGATCTATCTTTTTCCCATTTCTCCACTGCTCGCAGTCGCTACATTCTCAAGAAGTCTGAAATCAGGATATTGAAGGATAAGGGTGTATTGAACGGGCATATTGAAGCCCATGGTTTTCAAGAATGGCGGTACTAAAGTGCAGGACGTGAGTCCCCTCCGTATGGCTTCTCCAATATACTCCTAAATGATTGCCATTTTCTAATGACAAGATCGTTGCAATGGCTTTCGTGCTGAATGACTACTTGGTTTCTATATAATGTACTTTCTACTTTTTTTCTTCATCTCTTTATTTCATATCAAGCCTAAGACTGACTGCACTTTCCGTAACGTAATCTGGAGAATAATGCAAGCTATAAGCTCTCATATTTTTTGTTTATAACGCTATTAAGAATCCACGTTTGGAAAGAATGCGAAATGTGACCGGCATTTATTTTATTATACATCAAGGCAAGCTGATCATGACTTCTTCTTGCTGATTTTTATTTAGTTTGTTAGCCAGTTTATAAGGGCCTTTGATCAAACAATACAGATGCATTTAAGCTGAATCATTTCTTTTGTTAATATTCTTGACACCATACGCACATTCAAAGTGGACCACTTTTCTGAAGAAAATAGAAACTCCGCCTTGAATGAGAGCCTGTGAAGGAGTCTTTAAATAAAGCAAAGGGGAAGAGGAACAAACACGCTAGACGTTAAGCCGCTGTATTGGTGTCAATTGCAGGGTGGACGCTATTCAAGGTGAAATTGAGGAAGTATGAATAGAGTCTTAGCTGGGCGTTCTCAGTCTTTGTTGGGACCCAAAGGACGGTCATTAGAAGCCTTCTCTTACTCTGCACACATTCTTCGGGGATTGGCCTAGAGTGAGGACGTGGGGATATTAAGTGCGCTTGATTAATGGGGCTGCGAAAATATGCGTTTTGTTCAAGCTGCTCAGTCATGGAGGTGAATAAAAAACTAAGACGCGTGAACTTACGTCGAGGCTCTTTTCGAAATGCCCCTCCCTCCCCGCTATCTCTCTCTCTGCTTCCTCTTTCCCCACTGCCCGCTAATGTTAGTTCTCACCCTCACCGCCCTCGCTTTATTGGTCTTATACAGATTAAATATAACGTGAGCCCAGCCACGTTTTACCCGTAAACTTCTTAATCTTAGGGAGGTAGATGAGATTAAGAAGTTTGCGGGTACAACGTGACAGCAGCAATATAGGAGCGGGTTGATTGGCTGAACATGGGAGAGGCCTTTGCCCTGCAGGGGACGTAGTCAGGCTGATGAAGGTGATGATGATGAGGATGATCATGATGATGGGGCCTAATGTCCCCCAATACGGATGGTTCGTTACATTTAAATGAGTAATTGAGAACATAATAGTAGTTGCGGAAGTTTTGCGCGCCATGCCATGATGTGATAATGAGGCACGTCCTATAGATGGGGAATGTTGGTCAATTTGTGCCATCTGAAGATCTTTAACGTGCAGCTAAATCTATAAGCACACGGGTGCACTCTGCATTTCGCCCCCCATCGACATCGAAATGCGGCCGCCGTGACCGGGAATCGAACCCGCGTCCTTGAGATTAGGAGTGCAAAACCTTACGTGCTAAGGTATCGTGGCGAGTATTTGAGGAGATATAACTGCATTCAGAAAGGAAGTGCAAGTGACTTCGGCTTATGCTCACGGACACCGGTTCAATTCCCGGTCCACGGTGACCGCATTTTGATGGAGGCGAAACACGAAGTACACACGTGTGCTTTGATTTGCGAGCGCACTAAAGAAGTCCGGGTTCTCAAGAATAATACGGAGTCTCTCACTATAAAACGCGCCTCACATTATGTCGAGGTTTTAAAACTACTTAATTTTTAACGTATGAAGGAAACGCGCACAAAAACCGCGTGTTCAATAAAAAAACTCTCGCATGCAGGTACATTGCGAAAAGAGAAATAGTTTTAAAAAATTAAGGCAGCTTCACCCTAGTGGTGCAAGCGTGAAGGAAGTGCGGAGCTGGGCAGCCTTCTTTGTTTCTCTTCGATTTTCTCTTTCTTTCCTCCTCTCTTTCTTTCCTTTTTTTCTGCTTTTCTCTCTTTATTTCTATTTTTCTTCCTATTTTTTTTCTTTCTTTCTCTTTCTGTTTCCCGCTTGCTTCCTCTCAATTTTTATGCGCGGTTTGTGTCGTCGCATTTCCCTAGCCCTAGCCATAGTAGTAATGTCCGCACTTGATATAATCATCAAGGGCACCCAAAGAACAAGTCTAAGAAGGCTTCTCTTTGGCGTGAGCGCGTGTTCAATATGCTACAGTTGGCTATGCTATATGTGGTTTTTGTCTACGTTACGCCAAGCGACGACGACAGCATACGACAGCCTGCCACCCTAAAGTGCTCCGCACTTACAAGGAAGGCAGCGCGACTTCTTCCCGACGCTCGCATTCGCACTTCCAAAGCGGGTGAGTTCGCGCGAAATCGATTCTCTTTCATTCGGTTCGGAAGTCAGTGTGAAAAGAGCACTAAAAACAGACAGCTCTATATGGCTTCTTGGCTCTTTTACTTGCCTCGGAATAAGGTTTCTTTTCGCGCGGAGAGCAAACGACGTTTCGGCTGTTTTACCTTGGGAAGCGTGACAAGCCTTACGGTGATGCACCATCTGTGTGTCGCGATAAGTGTATTCCGAACGAACGCAGGCTGTCGTCTCAGCCGGGCCTTGATGCTATCTTGCATTGTTCTACCCCGACTTTTGGACGTATTTTCTCCTTTCGTTCTTGCTTCTTGGCTCGATAGATCCCAGAGCCACCTCGAAGGAAGCGTTAAAGAAAATCACAAACCACGCGCAAGGCTTACTGCGTTTCGAGCTTAAATCTCATGAGAACAGAGGCGTTTGTGTTGCTGAAATCAGCACAATATTAATGAGAACTAACAGACAATGATGCCAAGGAAAGAATAGGGCATGTTATTAGAAGTAATTGTAATGTAAATGTGAAGAAAGAAGAGTGGACGAAAAGATAACTTGCCTCCGGCCAGGACCGAAACTGCGACCTCCGAATAACACGTCCTATGCTCTACCACTGAGCCACCGCGGCGGTCATCCCTCCACTCCATTTTATAGGGTATATATGTGCATTTAAACGTGAGAACGTTCCCATGTTTAAATTGACATATATACATTGAGTAATTAAATGCACCTCACTATTCAGCAGTTACTTGCTATTTAATTAACTAGTTGATCCGGGAGTCGTCAGAACTCTCATTAACAAAACGGAGGCTACTGTGGTTCTTACAAACAAGATAACATCATGCAAGTATTTCAACTAGCCTAACTTTCCATTCTACTGCAGTATAGTTCTCACAAACCCCGCTCTCCAGATTAAGTGGCATCAAGAAGGGTTCCAAGTCAAAGTGCAAACTTTGTGATGCGGCAGCAAATTTGGTCTGCATGATGTGGCCATGTCCGAATCAGTGTGACAGCTCGCACAGTGAAGAATTCTGGAAGCCTGGGCTGCGCAGTCCAGACCCCGAAGTCCAGCAAGACATAGTCGCTCAAGAACTTTCTGCTGCACTGTCTCAGTGGGTTCCGGCCGACGGCTAAGGGAGATGGGACACATGGACTATTCTCCTCACGTTCATTGACTGGTGTTTCATTTTCATCCTCCCGCTTCTCTTCTATTTGCACCATTTCCGACTCTCCTCCTAGTTCCTGCTCATGTTGTTGTCATTGCTGTTGCTTGATTCCACACCACCATTTCCCAACATGGTAATTAACGGGTTGCGCACACTGGAGTACGAGAGGTGCCTAACATTTTTAGGTCATCGAAGACTGGACAAGAGACGGTGTCAGTCACGCCTCCCCATTATTACGCATGTTCTGAGCGCCGATGTGCCAACAGCTGCAATAAGTACGCCGCGTGAACAGCAGATAACTGGTAACGACACACCGCGGAGTCTAATCACCCTTCACTAATCCGCAACCCGTCGTGCTAGCTAAAGATGTTTGAAACATGCTAGTGATAACCAGTCAAAGGACATTCCTGTACGTGACGAGGACGATGAGTAATAAACGAGTTGGCATGTCATCATTCGCGGTCTGCTGAGTCTCGACGCGAACATTTTCAACTCCTCTGCTTGCACACAGCGCACTTGTCTGCCATCTTTGACGCTTCCTCCCACAGCAGTTCCTTTACCCTGCCACCGTACACAGCAGTACATCGTTCCTGTCCGCCCTTCTCCCAGTTCCTTCTTTCTTTTCATCATCGTAGCCTTCGCCACTTCAGAACTACGCGGTATGCTCTTGATACTTGTGTAGGAATCTGCACGCGGCGTTTGTGTATCTTGATGGCCAACCGAGCAGAAGCTCCCGATGTCTGACAGCCGGTTTTGTCGGGAATCATACCAGAGGGCAGGCGGAAAAAATAAGACGGGCCCGTATGAGCCTCCCTGAACTTCATCCCTATTTTTTTCCTTGTACTTTATGCTTTTGAGCCGAGTGGCAAGGAATGTTTGGTCCCAAAGACTGCTTTCAAGTGTGGAGATGAAAATACAAAAATTCGATTCTAAGCCAGACGAATTGGCTCGCGTCTCAAGATGAGCCGCAGGATAGATGCCAGCACGCGTCGTATGTGCGTATTTCAGCGTACACCCAACTCCTTTTAAAGGAGTTACTTTTTGTTGCTTTGATAGTTTGTTTGTCTGTCTGGCCGGTCTCTGTTTGCTTGTTTTATTTATTTGTTTGTTTGTTTGAGTCATTCATTGTATGTTTATTTCTTTGTTCTATGTACATAACGTCTAATGCACCTTAGGCCACCTATATATGACAAATAACTGAAGTGCGACTGTCGTGCGTTTAGAACGCCAGAAGTAAATGCTTCTAAGAAGGCGGGTTGTGTTGCTCGGCAGAACGCAATGCACTACAGCGTTCTGCTAGGTGAATTAAAATAGGTGTTTGCATTTATAGTTTCTTGATCCATCTGCAGCTGTTTTTATATTCTACACTTGTGAACTTCCTCTCAATTATACTACTCGGCTATTGCGTTAAATTTTATCGCTTAAGAAGACTCATCGCAATGCCTGTGATGTCATTTTTATACGGAAAGCTTTTCTTGTGGATCCTACCGCATTCCGATGACCATGGTCTTCGCCCCAGCGATAAAAAATGGCTGCGTGAAGCGGTAGGTAAAACGTTGATATAGTTCTTCAACGTTCATCGTAAATGTTGTTCAAGAATTTCGGGTTTGTCCATGCCAACAACTCGCGCTTCATCCTTGCTAGCCGAGGAACGAACTACTTCCTGTTGGCATCGCAAAAATCAACAACGCTTACAGAACCTTTTCCTTGCATGACCTGTGCCGTGTACAGAGACAGCAGTTCCGCCACCGAAACTATCGCGACGCCTTGAGTGAACTTACCATCCTCACCCGGTGCTGCATTTCCTGACAACGGCATTGCGATACAGGTGCCTTTGTATTAATTGCCACGTATGCCTATTTCTTAATTTTGATGTGATCGGAATTCACCCACGAAGAACTACTACCAGCGCTCCGGCGCCAGCCGCACCGCAGTGCTTGGGAAACTTCTCGATTGTATCATACTATTCTGATAAGATTGCACGCATTACGCGATTAGTCTAGTCTATTCCAGAGCTAGAGACCTTAGCAGCGATAACTCTGGAATGTTTCAACACTCGTGTATAAAAGATGACGCGTCTCGCCGAAGACGTTCATCGACGACCGACACCCGTTCTCGCCGTTTTCATTGTACATCAAGTGTTGCTTGGTTCTTTGAGTCTTTATTTTGCACAAGTTACACCCAATTAAAAGCTTTCACTTCACCACCTTGAGTTTTGCGTCCTTCGCTGCCACAACCACGTGAGAACATAATGTATATTTTTGTTATATTCTTTTTCGTGCTCGACTCTTGGGCAATTAATTCGAGCTTCTAGCATAGCGTTACGACATCCAACGCCATTGGTTCAACGCCCTTATCTCGATTGAAAAAAAAAGGGGGGGGGGGAGGGGGGGGGGGGGGGCAGTGCTTATTACTGTCCGCACAATGCGGCTTTTGTGAAACGCAATTTTTGTGTATTTCTTCTCGAGACTGTTGCCACAAAATTCACCAGGATTAATTAGCTGCTAGCACTTTCCCTTTGATCGCTGCGCGATCAGTTAAACGTGGTAGCAGAGTTGCGACATGGAGGTAGTGAGCCTAGCATAATCTCTTGCCGCCGACTCACACAATAATAAAGCGCTGAAAATTTTGTCGTACATTACCAGCTCCTGGTCGTATACTTAATTCCGTTTCTTCTAGAGTTTTTATAGAGGGAGGTCGACAAGGCATTGTCAAGTTCGCCACCCTCAACGTGGGCAGGAGAATGAGCGGGTAAAAGAGAGAAAGACGTCCTCAAGCTTTCCTTGTGAATGCAGAGCACATTAAACACTTGCTATTCTGTCTGACCAAGCGAACAAAGTGCCTGAATTTTGTCCTTTATTTCGCACATATGTAAGGACCATAATCGATCACTTATGAGAGACAACGACAATCACACTTTCAGAACGATTGAGGTCCCAGGTGTAAATGTAACGCCAAGCAAAAGCGCCGTCACATCTCAATATTATGAATCACAAACGCCCAGCCCCCTGTGTCGGACAGCTCGTCATTTCTTCCTCTCCTTCATAGCACAGGTGATACAAGCGACACGCTGTCCTCCCTCCTTGCTCCGCCGGTAAATCACTGCACATCCATCGCGCGAATACTTAAAGCTTTCGGCTCCCAATATGGGATCTTTTAGGTGTGAGCTCATGCAAAGCACGACGCGACACGACATCAGAGGAAGTATAGTAAACAAAGGTTTTCTTGTCTTATATATACAGGAAACAAGAGCAGCGCAAGGCGACGTTTTCCATTGTTAAGAGGAACGACTCGCTATTCTTCAGTACGATACAAGCACACAGATAGTCAAGGGCACGATGGCATGCAGTGCATGTCACTATGCTCCGGCAGCATTTCTCCGAAATTATATAACACTAGCGAACTTGAAATTACGCGTGGTTTAAAGGTTCCCCTGTTAAAGATTTAGTACGGTCACACCTAACAGAGCATCTTTTGTAGTGATGCGTTGGTTTCATTAGAAGGTTGAACCCAGAAACCAATCCGCAAACAACGCTTACTGTCTGATTGTGCGCACAGTGCCTTTATAACCTCGTAAATATTCTGAAAAATTAAATGCAGCATACTTCGGCAATAGTTTGCAGAGGAACCGTGGGATGTGCGGATGCAACTTCGGAAATAACACAAACTGGGAACGTTCTCTGAAAGTACATAAATGTACACACGTTTAACTCTTCCGTCCTTTCATTCGACACCCAACCTTGCAAGCGCTGTGCATTAGTGAGCGCGACAGGTTGCGCTATCCCTAAATAACCAAAACCATAAGCAAAATCTCTATAACCGCAGGTCTTATACTAACAGCGACAGCTCGCAGGTAACGTAAATACTGAATCACTTGGCCCGTGCTGCTGAAAGAGTGCTGCTGAAGTCAGTGGAACAGAAACAGAAAGGAACCTCCTAGGCCCGAAAATACGCACGCTGAAGTGTGCTTTCTGTTCAAGTAAGCGCTTTTAGAAAAAAAAAAAACCCGGCATTATATTATATTGTCTTTCCCGCTATCGACAACCATCACATTCGTTGTGACAACCCTGCACTTGCAAGGAGGGGAACGTGTTTGTATTATTGATTTGCTTCGCGCGCGTGCCTTTCTGTCAAGCTTGGTTTGCGTACTCGTCAACCGTTCCCCGCATTTTCTTTGCGACGAGGCCTCGTATTCTCCTTCAGAACACCGTAGCCTCCACCGTACGCCCGCTTCGCACGCGTGTCTGAACGTGGGTCGAATTGAATAACCTCTCGCGCACGAAAACTTCAATGCGAGATAACACGTTGTAGATGGCATCAGGAAAACCTAGCTCGACGAGCGAAAACGTGCTCGTCCACTCTCTTTTTAAACATAAAAAAAAAGTCACAGTTTCACCGCAAGGGTGAAGCAATGTGCGATAGCAAAAAATTGTAATGTTGTACGAAGTGAGGCTGGCAGCTAACTCTTTTTGGATCCGATCTCACGCAACTCTAGAAAACGCTTGTTTAAGAGAATTCTCTTCACGTTGAGAGCGCAGCACGTAGAAGGGTACACCGGCCCCCCGCCCATTGTCGGCCGCCGAAGGGGAGATAACGCGCGCGCCCCCGCTCGTAAAATCGAAGGTCGCTCGAGGGACCCCCCCCCCCTCGCGTCTTTTCACGCTCACGAACGACGGGCGGGCTCGGTTATATACATATACATATACGGCAAATGACGCCGACGCCGACGCGGACGCCGACGCGGACGCCGACGCCGACGCCGACGCCGACGGCGAAAACCGGCCGCAGTGTCCATATAATTCTCGCATAAAAGAACAACTAAAGTGATCCAAGAGATATGTAAACAGCAAACCTGAGAAAGCGTGGCGTTATGTGGAAGCTGTTCGGGAAGCACGGATAAGCGCGAGATAAAAGAAAGCACTTTAAGGTGCATGTTCTCCGGGCCCTGGCTTAGTCGCTTCCCGTGTCTGCGGATTTGGGCATGAAAGCAAGCAGTTGAAGGATTTGCCTTATGTAGCTCTAACGCGTATACGGCCCAAGCTTCAGAACCGTCGTCTCTTATTTCGCGCTCGGTCTCCGACCTGTAACGCCTTTCCACGGATTATTTCAGCTTGCACTTTTGGATTCCTGTCAAGCTTGGTTACCTCTCTCGTGTTCACCCACACAGTGTCTTTTTTTTTAAATTTAAATATGAAAATCAAAATTTGGCGAAGCTTGCAATAAGCCGGGCAAGCCTTGAATAAGCGAGACTGGACGATTCTAAAGACTAATATGGTTGCTTCTAGGTTGTTTCTAGGCCTTAGCTAGGTGATACAGGTTCGTTTCTATGGTTGCTTCTAGGCCGTTGCTAGGCTTAGCAAGGTGATGGTATATTGTTTCTACGTTGATTCTCAGCCCACAGATGTAAGAGTTAAAGGCCAACTCCGGCGATTTTTCGAGGTCAATAGAACTCAATGAAAATCGCTGGGTACGTTCCTTTGCACATTTCCGTCATTTAGGCCAAATTTCAAGCTTGAGAGATGCGCTGATTGTTTGCAAATGCATTTTAAAGATTGTCTGCAAACGCCCACCCGGCTTCCCACAATTATTGGCAACATTGCGTGTGCGACGTGTTGGTTTGCCAGTCGACGGAAGTGACGCAGCCGATGGGTTCGCTAACTTTGGCCGCTACAGCGTATATTGTGCTGGCCACAAGGCGACGGTGTTTGGCCGGCGCTTCGCTGGTTTGTCGCGCGATTTTCTGTTCTTTGTGGAGGAGCGTGTGATATTCCGCGCCGGCGGGACCAGCATGCCTTGCACGACTTCCGGTTCGTAACAAACTACTACGTCATACGTAGACAGTACACTCGGTTGGGTTTCGGTTTCGGTATTGCGCCTTTTTGCTTATTAAAAATTATTTTCGAATTTGCTGAGCATTTCAGCTATCGGGCGCGTGACAAGAGTGTCCCAGGAACATAAAAGCGCCATTACCCTGACACGGTCAAAATATCGCCGGAGTTGGCCTTTAAACCCCAAACAGTCACATACACGACACGGGCACGTTGTCGTTGGCGTAGGCCTTCTACCACTTCGGGGTCTTGTTCCTTCGCAGCTATTTTTCTGGGCTAACTGTTGCCTTCTTCGTTTTTAGTGGAAAGCGTGTGTAGTAGGATTTACCCAATTTCTGTGGCACTTACCTGTTTCTGATTATGATAGTTGATGGCACAAGGACAACTGGAGGTCTTGAATTCAAAGATATGCTCTGTACCACATATGCGCGTTACCTACAGATGTTTCCAGTATCTAAGGTGTATGAGGAATCCGTGCCCTTGCATACAGACACGGTATACCGCATATGGTCTGGAAGGTTGTGCACGTCTACAAAGTCATCCTCGAAGGCGACACCCACTACGCAATCGTAATGGTTGAAGCCACGCTCAAAAGGTTGTCTAGTTTGCCCGGCGTTGGCAGCGCTTCTCCAGACTCAATGGACAGGTCCTCGAGAACATTGCGTATCACCTACCGCGAACGTCATCACGCGATCACGTGATGCCAGTGTGCCGCGTTGAAATAAATTGCGTTCAAATATGGGTGACGAAGCACAGGTGTTAATGCACCCACCTTACCCAGAAGTACCATGTCGGGCGAGTCGATTATCTTTGTGGCGGTGTGCTCGCAATGCTGGAGTGGCTGGACGTGTGCGAAGGCCTCTGAATCGGGGACACAAAAGCGTGGCTCCAGGCTGTCCTTGCCGATTCCGCATAGGGCGATGACGGTGAAGGCCAGCTCGAGGAAGGTCCACACCACTTGACGGCGGATCTGGTTGATATTGACGTTTTTCCACAGTATTATGTATAACTGACCGATACAGCTGTCCATATCTAGCACACTAATTTACAGCGCACGGGACAAGTACGTCGTTCCTGAAAGCAAGAAGAATAAGAAAACAAAGTTCCCGATGCCTTTTGCCGACGTGCAGCGTAGCTGCACATTCACATTCTTTGGGCAATATGCAGTTGGACTTTGTGTAAGAGATTTCCAAACCTTCGGTAGTGTTTCAAACCGTGAGGGGAACGTCTTCACATAGCCTGGGTTCTCAACTTAAATCTAAGTTACTGCTGGAAGCACTGGCACGACTTCGGTTACAACTCCGATTTCAGAGATTGGGGAAAAGCGTCCGGCAATATTCCCCTCCCCAACGTCCTTTGTGATATCGGTTGCTTGGGCACTAGGCATCGACATGAAGAATCATTAAAACCATATAGCAATAAAACTATCATAAAACTATCCTTTTCAAGTGTTCGTTTTTACTGCGAACAATTATCGATTGGAATTCGTTCTCTGTGTCATCACTCCAATGCAAAGGAACAATCGAAAATCTTCGGGATTGATGTTACGTTACGTTATCTATGTTATCTATCTTTCTTGTGCATTTTTCTTTGCATTTTCCTTGATATTTTTCTCTTGTGCATGGCTTCATTTCTATTGATGGGGGCAATAAGAGTTTTTACTTCGGTTTTCTTCAATGCACTGCATGTAAACATGTCTATGTATAACCTTTTGAGTGCACTTTTCCCCTCCTGCTAGGGCTCAAATTGGGCCTGCAGTATCTCGTAAATAACATAAATAAAATAACTCACGCTCACAGGCTCCTCAAATGAAGAAAAAGAAGATATATTCGTGCAGCCACTAAGCCTAAAGAATGATGCACGCCTATAGCATTCTTAGTCATTTAGTTACACCAAATTACTTTACAAAAAACTAAAAGCAGTGTACAGAAAAGACGGGACAGGCAAGAGCGGAATCAGCAACCTCGCGTTTATTTATCTCTCTTGGTGTTATAGTAGGTTTATGATTAGCCCTTCAGTGATTTTCACAAGTCTATAACTATAAACAGAATGTATACAACCCGAAACGATTATTTTTAGGTCCACCGCGTGCTTTGTCTGTAATAATTCGGACTGTGCATGCATCTTACATTGTTTACGGATAACTCGCTTGACTGCAACGAATGAACAAGGTGAACGAGCCGCCTAGTTGCTTATCATTAACTTTATCGCATACGGCAGCTTACGTGTTACGTGCGCAAGCGAACCGGGCTTCTTGCAGTCGTAAGTTTTCGCAGAGAGGTTGCGACGTTGTCGGCTCGGAGCTGCTTTATTTGCCGTGACCTCTTCCACTTCTTGATTTTGATGCGTATATTCTTTAGCTTGCCAGGAGTCTTCCCTTTCTCGGTGTCTGATTGAGCAGCGTTCTTAGATGCTTGCTTTTTTGCCTCATCGCCGCTTCGGAGCCTTGGACGACGCTCTCTGGGAGGCGAAATCGGGCGCAGCGTTCAGTGTGACGAGATGAGAAACAAGTGTAGATTCAGATACCACGCACAATTCGTGCGCAGCGGGCTCCAGAGAGAAGGGCACCGCCAAAACACTCTCGAGTTCGCGAAATGTCTCCGGAAATTTTTGTGTACCTGGTGCCCGCTCAGGCGCAGCTCTAATACGTCGTCGTGGTACTGCTTGCACCGATTCTATTGGAAACTCACTTGTAGCTACAACTAGGCTGGTGCCGAGTGATCCGCGGTCAGTTGCTGCGGCAGCCGGAAGTACTCCGCTGACGGCTGGCCAAAAACCGCAGGAGAGGACTTGTCTATCGGAGAGATCTGCACCGATGGCCAAGGGACGGAGCTCGCCTGGTACGTCTTTTTTTGCAGGCGTGCGACTTCGCTAATTTCACGGCACGCTCTTGATTCGACGTCGACGAGCTAGCAGACTGCTTGACGGGTTCATGGTGTGTTGCTGAGGAGCCTTCTGGAGGGTCACCTGGAGCCCGGAAGCGACGACCCAAGCGTCGAATAGAATCCTTCCGCAATCGGCATCGAAACATTGCTTACAGAACGCGGTTAAGTTCGAATGGAGGGCTTCGAAACTCTCGGATGTAAGGCCGAGGTCCGGGCCGTGGTCCTCGCGAGGGCTGTTCCACTTATGCGCTGCTCGGGTACATCCGTCTGATGCAGCTGGAGCTCTTGTACAGCGGTGTTCTGCCCTTCGCGATTGCAGCACACCTTGTCTACATTTCTTGAAGGAAACAGCCTCCCCAGACTGGTCTCACTACGAGTCTGCTGAACCATGTGTCTCAAAGAAAGACAGACGGTGGCTTTGCTTCTGCCATGTTGGTTTCACCAGCTTGCGTTTGATCGGCACAACCACACTATCCCGATGACCCTACTACGTGCTCACTCACCAATTGTTGTGGTAGTTCTTGCTTGCTCAAAAAAATTCTCGTTGTTGCCTAAGAAAACTGGATTATTACCACAAGGGCGATCGACCACACTGTAGTTAATAAAGAAAATGCATAAAGAGGGGTAATAAAATTGCACAAAACATTATCTACCATCAAAATCAAAAAAGGAAGGATGGAAACGAATTTAAATGAACCGTATATAACGCATTTTCATCGAAATCAAAACAAATATCACATTGAAAAAAGAAAACAATTCTTTCCAAAAACGTATCTTCGTCTTCTTCAAATGCTCATCTCTAATCCACGCTGCTGATTGGAACCATCTTCTGCCAGACCCGAAAGTACAATAGTTATAATGTCTATTGTATGTACATCCACTTTCGCTTGTTTGCACGGAGGGAAAATTGAGTGTGCAATGATCACTGCGTTCGTGGTACGCCAAGGAGACCTGAAACACCTTTCTACATAATTGGTGGATGACCTCAGTACTAAACTATTGGCCTCAGACATCTTTTTTCACAAACGCGTGCTTAAATCCTTCTCACGTATTCGGAGCTAGTGCCTTCGTCCCCACTCTTCAGGCTACACCAGGCACAAGCGAAATGGCGGGACGCCAAGGCCCGCCACTTCGCTTGTCCCCAACGCTAAGAGCATTGGTTGCTGCTCTGGGCTCGCTGTACCAACGCCCTACTGGCCCAGTGCGTAAGCACTGATGCTGTGGGGACACCGACCAGACGACGCGGCGCGGATGAATACATCGATAAGGGCGTTCGCTCTTCCTATTGGCTAAGCAGCCCCGTAGCTTCCACAGTGTTGCAATCAGTTTGTGAGATCAAATATGGCGGAGTCACTGCTAGGATAAGTTATGTCGGCATACTGCATGGCCCCACAGCAATTGCTATGTCATTATCTTCCACTGTATCAACACGCTCAAACACTTTGGCCGTAGGCTGTGTTCCAATACTTATGTTTGAACACAGCTCGACGGCCAAAGTGCTTGAGCTTGTTCAAGTCGTAGAGCGAAAGCGGGCCCATTTACACAACCGTGTCTTTGAAGCATCACCTCCCTCACCTGATATTACTTCGGGCAGGCACGGTTTTTTGAGTCCTGTTCATTTTTTGAAAGGCATTAACCTACACGTCCAACTCTTCGTACTATGCACGTTGCGTTGTGTACTCAAGGCAAGGAACCGAGTGTGATGGCAATGCAAAAGAGCAAGCCAAGGACAATCCGGGAAAAAGGCGTGACAAGTCGAGGAACAAGCGCCTGAATAAGTGAATAAGAGATGACAGTTTTGAGCTTGCACCGTATACGCGTTACAGCTATGAGGGAAATCCTCCAACTGCTTGCTTTCATGCCCAAATCCGCAGACACGGGAAGCGACTAAGCCGGGGCCCGGAGAACACGCACATTAAAGTGCCTTTTTTTTATTTCGTGTTTATCCATGCTTCCAGAACAGCTTCCACCTTACGCCGCGCTTTCTGCGTAGGCCTTGCTGTTTTCGTGTCTATTTTAACACTTCGGTTTTTTCAAGTTTAAACGAGAGTGGACGAGCATGTTTTGGCACGTCCGAGCTACAGGTCTTCCTTCGCTTTCTGCAACGTGTTACCTCGTATTGAAGTTTTCGCGCGCGAGAGGTTATTCAATTCGACCCACGTTCAGACACGCGTGCGAAGCGGGCGTACGGTGGGGTCTACAATGTTCTAACAGAGAATGCGGGACCTCGTCGCAAAGAGAATGCGGGGAACGGCCGACGAGTACACAAACTAAGCTTGACAGAAAGCCCCGCGCGCACGAATGAAATCAATAATACAAACACATTCCCCTCCTCCCAAGTGCAGGGTTGTCGAAGCGGATCCGACGGTTGTCGCTAGCGGGAAAGACAATATAGCGCCGCAAATGATTCTTTCTTTCTTTCTTTCTTTCTTTCTTTCCTTCTTTCCTTCCTTCCTTCTTTCTTTCTTTCTTTCTTTCTTTCTTTCTTTCTTTCTTTCTTTCTTTCTTTCTTTCTTTCTTTCTTTCTTTCTTTCTTTCTTTCTTTCTTTCTTTCTTTCTTTCTTTCTTTCTTTCTTTCTTTCTTTCTTTCTTTCTTTCTTTCTTTCTTTCTTTCTTTCTTTCTTTCTTTCTTTCTTTCTTTCTTTCTTTCTTTCTTTCTTTCTTTCTTTCTTTCTTTCTTTCTTTCTTTCTTTCTTTCTTTCTTTCTTTCTTTCTTTCTTTCTTTCTTTCTTTCTTTCTTTCTTTCTTTCTTTCTTTCTTTCTTTCTTTCTTTCTTTCTTTCTTTCTTTCTTTCTTTCTTTCTTTCTTTCTTTCTTTCTTTTCGTAACAGCACTTACGTAAACACAAAGGACACTTCAGCGTGCATATCTGCGGGCCTAGAAGGTCCTTCCTGTTTCCTGTTTCCACTGACTTCAGCAGCACTCCTTAAGCAGCAGAAGCTCAGTGATTCAGTATTTACGTTACCTGCGAGCTGTTGCTGTCAGGATAAAACCTTTGCTATAGAGTGATTTTGCTCATGGCTTTCGTTATTTGTAGGTAGCGCAATCTGTCGCACTCACTAATGCACAGCCCTTGTATGG
Organism: Rhipicephalus appendiculatus; assembly: GCA_030522465.1. Lineage (NCBI taxonomy): Eukaryota > Metazoa > Arthropoda > Arachnida > Ixodida > Ixodidae > Rhipicephalus > Rhipicephalus appendiculatus. Next base: position 51,656 of record JALIZH010008388.1, on the reverse strand, counting down.
TTAGGAGTCGAATGAAAGGACAGAAGAGTTAAACGTGTGTGCATTTAAGGTACTTTCGCCTAGGACATCCAAAGGGACTACGTCTAAGGAAACTAAAAGGTTATCGATTTAGTGGAAATAGTGTTACAGCCTCATTCAGCGGAAAGACGAGACACCGAGGGCGGGAGTTGAATGCGAGGACTCAAAAGTACCAATTGCGGCAATCCTGAATTTCTTCAAGGAGTGGTTCTTTGTTTCTTTATTTCCTTTCTTTTTTGGAAGGGGAAGGAGGCGGAGCATACTAAAACGCATGCGATGAAGGTTCTAAATATATAGTCGATCACAGAGCGTGCACAGTTCATGTTATTTCTAGAAGTTGTATCTGCATATTCAGCGGTACCTCCGCAAACTGATTGCGGAAGTATGCCTGACTTGATTTTTTGGGGGGCGAAGCTCCTTAGGGTGTAGGTCTGTCCCTCCTCTGTAGTCGTAGTAGTAGTAGGTAGGTAGGTATAGCCACGTAGTGGAATGTACCCACCGCACGTGATAAAGGTGATGATGACGCAGTATAGTGGAATGTACCCACTACACGTGATAACGATGAAGTATAAGCGCGTTCCAGTATAGTGGATTACCCACTACACGTGATAACGATGACGATGACGCTGATGACCATGAAGTATAAGCGCGTTCCAGACCACACATTCTCTTTCTGCCATGGATGAAAATGATCGAGCTTCGGCCCACTCATCATCATTCACTTTTTTCGAATATGTACGAGCTAGTAAAGGCTCTGTGCGCTGAATCGGACAGGAATCCTTGTGTTCAGATTGGTTTTCTTGGTTCAACGCCCAACTAGAAAATATGCTTTATTAAAGGTGAGCGGAATAAATCTGTAATATCTTGTGCACTATTAACCAGCGCATTATTTTAAACGTGCGAGCGTTATATAAGTTCGTCCCATATCTAAAAGCTGCCGGAGCGTAGTGACGTGCCCTGTATGCCACCGCCGCGCTTGACGTTCTGTGAGCTTCTATCGTACTTGAAGAATAGCGAGGCGTCCCACGTAACAATGGAAAGCGTCGCCTTGCACTTCTTCTGCTTTCTGTATGTATCAAGAACGACAAGGAAATCCTTGTTATTTAGTCTGATGTTATTGTCTGGCGTGTCACGGTGTGCGTGAGCTCAAACATCGAAGCTCACATGTCGGGAGACAAAAGCTGTAAACATTCGAGCGATGGAAGTGCAGTGATTTACCGGCGGAAAAAAGGAGGGAGGATAGCAACTCGATCGAATCACCCGTGCTGCCAAAATAAAGAAGAAAAGAAAAGAAATCAGGAGCTGTCCGGTGCAGGGGCCGGCGTTTGTGATTAATAGTCTTGAGACGTGACGGCGCTTTCGCTAGGCATTACCGTTCCATCTGGGTCTCCGTTCAAAAAGTGTCATCGTCATTGACCCCCCATAAATGATCGATTATGGCCCTTAGATAAGTGCAAAAAAAAAAAATTGCGACACTTCTTTTGCTTCGCAGGGCAAAGCTGCAGGCGATTAATGTGCTCTGCATTTGCGCGAAAAGCTTCGAGAACTCTCTATTTCTCTTTTACTTCCTCCTTACCCTCTACACGTTGTGGGTAGCAAACCGTACAATGCCTAGTCAACGTCGCTCTATAAAAGCTCTAATAAAAATGGAATTAAATAAGTTGAGGCCAGTGTGCTTAGACTTAGCTGCACGTTAAAGAACCCCAGGTGGTCGAAATTTCCGCAGCCCTCCATGACGGCGTCTCTCATAATAATTTCTTTGTTTTGGGACGTTAAAACCCCAGCAATTATTAATATGGAAATAAATAAACAACTAGAAGCCGCTCACGCACGGCGAAATTTCCCAGCGCTTTATTATTGCCTGAGTGGGCGGCAAGAGATTACGTCTAGGCTGCCTCCGTGTCGCAACTCTGCTACCACGTTTAACTGGCCGCGCAGCGGTCACAGGATAAGTGCTACCAGCTAAATAACCCACCGAATTTTCTGGCGACAGCCTCAAGAAGACGTAAAAATAATCACGTTTCGCAACAGCTGCATTGTCCGGACAGTAATAAGCACGCTTTCTTTTTTTACAGTTGAGATAAGGGCGTTGAATCAATGGCGTTGGATGTCGTAACGCTATGCAAGCGCGAATTAGTTACCCGCTTGTCCAGTGCTATAAAAAGATAAAAAAAAGTCACAGTTTCACCGCAAGGGTGAAGCAATTAATGCGATAGCAACAAATTGTAATGTTATACGAAGTGAGGCTGGCAGCTAAGTCTTTTGGATCCGATCTCACGCAACTCTAGAAAACGCTTGTTTAAGAGAATGCGACCGCTCCAGGGACACTCTGCACACCACATTCTCTTCGCGTTGAGAGCGCAGCACGTAGAAGGGTACACCGGCCGCCCGCTGTCGGCCGCACGCGCGCGGCCGCGACGACCGCGGTCGTAAAATCGAAGGTCGCTCGAGGGGACCCCCCCCCCTCGCGTCTTTTCACGCTCGCGAACGACGGGCGGGGCCGGTTGAACAGTTGGGGGGGGATCTTATCGCATGCGCCTCGGAGCGACGGAGATGCCGGCTCGTTTGATCGCCGCTTCAGCCGCGTTCACCGCTCCCGCTCGCCCGCTATTACCCGCTGGTAGAACGTACGATGCGCAGGGGGTTCTTATCAATTTGGACTTCATACGCGACATGACGGCGACGGCAACGGCCACGGCAACGGCAAAAACCCGTCGAGACTGTCCATATAATTGCTATCGCAATAAAAGCAATATATATTATATTGCCACGTGGTTATGACGGCGTAGGACGGAAAACTGAAGCCAATAAAGATGCAACCTTTTGAAGGGGTGAACTTGGGCAAAAGAAAGTCTCACGGTGCAAGCAACTGTCGCTGTCAAATGATAACGGTGAGCACGGCGTCGGTCTTCAATGATCTGGTCATCGGGGAATGCGTCATCTTTTATACACGAGTGGTGAAACATTTCAGCATTATCACTGGTAAGGGCGCTAGCTGTCCGCCGCGGTGGTATAGCGGTTAGGGTGCTCGGCTGCTGACCCGAAGGTCGCGGGTTCGATCCCGGCCGCGGCGGTCGCATTTCGATGGAGGCGAAATGGTAGAGGCCCGTGTACTGTGCGATGGCAGTGCACGTTAAAGAACACCAGATGGTCGAAATTTCCGGAGCCCTCCACTACGGCGTCTCTCATAATCATATAGTGGTTTTGGTACGTTAAACCCCAGATATTATTATGAAGGGCGCTAGCTATGGAACAAACTGGATTTATGGCGTAATGCGCTTAATCTTATCGGAATATTCCAATGCAATCAAGAAGTTTCCCAAGCACTGCAGTGCGGCTGGCACCGAGTGCTACCAGCATCAGAATGAAGAAATAGGCATGCGTGGCAATATGACAAAGGCACTGTATCGCAAAGTGGCCGCCGTGGAACCTTTCATCTCGCCACTGTCGTTTCCTCTTCCTCGCACTTTCCTCGCCCTCTCCTTGCTATTCGCCTCGTATGCGACCGATGGCGGCGCTGCGAACGGCGCTCCGGTGACGCAAGGGCGGGGATTCGGCTTTCGTCGTCTGCTACGGTCTGGCTAAAACAGCAGCATTTTCGTTATAGTTCGCTTGCGTCGCACGGCGTTCCTCGACTACTAGCTGCATTTTCTTGTTATGATATTTCTTGAGATGACTGCTAGCATTACATGAGTTTAAGAAACGTTAACATTTAACATATCTTCTGTATACCGACAGCAATCGCGGTCAGGTTCATGCCCCCGAGTTCGTAGCGTCGCTCACTGGGCTGGATGGCGTTGAAATAGCTTACGTGACAGCGCGAACGCCCCCGCCAAGTGAGTTAAAGAGAGTCTCCGCTGCTTTGAAATCGCAGCGCGATCAATTTGGCGGCTTATTCGCAAAAATCAGCGTTGTGTAAACAGACTTGAGATGAACGAAAATTCACGCTCCACTCCCAATTGTAGTCATGTGGACTTGTGCAGACACGACAGCCGACAAAATGAAATCGATAAGTTTATCGACCAGCGGGTTATTGCGGACCACTAGCATAGATTGGGCGAGGTGGATGCAAATAAGATCGCTCGGAATGAAACGCCAGCAGTGGTGCGCGTGGTACAGTTCGACACTTATGATTAGAGATAGATACGTTCATGAGCCGCATTCATGTTTTCGATCGCGCAGTGCTGCCTACTCGACTGTTCGAGCCTGCCAGTGGTAATGACAGGATGGCGCGCGCTATATTTCTAATGCTTGGGCAACGCGATCCGCTGCAGTGTTCGCGTTTCACTTGACACCGATAGTACAGCTTCGTAAACATTAGAAAAAATCCGCGAATGTGTCCAGGAAGAGGAGAAAGAGAGCTCTTTCCCACCATTCTTTTGGCCCCTGTGGCTGATTATTGCGATTCTTTACCGTGCTGTAACAAGATTGAATATTTTAACCCTTTGTCGGTCGTCCTATATTTTTTGACAAGGTAATATAAAAAACGGCTGTCTTTTATTGATATAAACTAGAAAGAAATACTATGAAACAAATTTCATCAAAATCAAGCCAGTAGTTTACTGAAAAAAGTGGGACATATATGTCCCACTGACTCATGAGAGTGTTTTCAAAAAGTGGGAAAACACTGTCCCACTGCCTCATGAAGGCACCATCTCGCGATTGCATCAACGGGAATTTTGGGATGAAACGGCCGAAGCAAGTGGCACAGAGTATCACTTCTAAAGTTGTGAAGAGAAAAATTGTGCGGACCTAATTTGAGCAGGAGAACGCCGCCTGCAGTTGCGTCTCTTGAGCCTTCAAAGCGGTGTGGTATGCCCCCTGTAAAGCTTACTTCACCGCATGCATCGACCACTTTTTTTGTCCATTTGGCTGTCCTAGCTTTTGCTGTTGAAATTTTCGAGTACAGATGTTATCCCTGAACATGTGGCTACATTTCAAGAGGTATATAATATCGAGAAAATATTTCCACGCATTAATATCCGCAATTGCGCTGCGCGATTAGCGGGATAATTTTGAAGGGGATTGTTCCGATGCATTTATTGGTCAAGTTATTTCGCAAATTTACAAAAACACGTGATGACTGGCAGCTAAGATCGTCTCTCTCAAAAACCAGAAAAGGAGGATATTATCCGGCATTTTGATTGGTAGGTTGTATGTATCTCAAGAAGAGGAAAATTCAGAAGCGATCATAAAAAATTGACCGAAATTCAACGCTATTGTAACACTACATCCGCCCTTTGAAAGCGTGGTAAAAGAATTTTTTTCGAGATTACGATGACTTAGGTAAGATATGAGTGACTTAATGTCGCGCTAATTGCAACGGGTGATGTGGGAGAAATTTTTTTTCTGTAGACGGAAAAGTGGGACGTATGTGTCCCACTGCCGCACAAAGGGTTAAGGTGGGAGCCTTAGATTCCACATAAATTGCGAAAATTGACCGTCGGCGTCCACGTCGCCAGCGTCAACACGAGTGATGCGAAAATTCATCACATGATCACGTCTTCATGACATCCCAGACCGACAAAATTTGTGACGTCATAACGTCACGTCACATGATTACGTCATCACATGACATCGTCGCTTTGCATTGCCTCCGTGATCGGTGGGCCGATCTCGGAGGCGATGCAAAACCAGGTGATGTGTAGAAAGCTTCAATGCAAAACCACGTTACGTCCAGAAAGCATTCGGAGGGGGGGCGGCGAAGGAACAATACATCGACTCAAGAAAACAAAATGGCTGATCCCTCTGTCAAAGGAATCGGTATAACACGAAAGTGAAACGTGTAATCACATAAGTAGTTGAGTGTTTATTATGCATTGTTTCGCCACAAGGGAGAAGGAATGAATGCTGCAGCAACAAATTGTAATGTGACGTGAAGAACGGCAAGCAGCTCGAAACATGCAGCGCGCACCTTAAGCAGAAAGGACGCACGAAATGAGCATACACAAGACGAGCACGGACTAACTGTCACAGCTCGACATTTAAAGCGCGCTGCTCCAACACAAAGACGCACGAAACGAACGCACAAGCATACACAGGACGAGCGCGGACAACTGCCACAATTATTACTTCGTGTGTAAGCGGCGCGCTCCATTCGTAAACGCGGCCGCTGCGGCGAACGAAGCTACCTTCGTGCACGCTTTAACCACTGTAACTTCAAAGCAAACTTGCGGTGGACGCACAAGGCGTGCGAAGCGCCCGAATGCCCCGATCAGGAGATAAGCGCGCGCGCACCAGCGGCCACGCCCCGTGTAGGCGCACGCTCATCCCAGCGAGAGGCGCGACGACCTTTAGAGCGCGCGCTCCGTGACACCTTCGCGCCATCTCGGTAGCGATGACGAAAACGCGCTGAAGTAGAGGAGCTCTGAGGGCCGCCAACGGTATATGGTGTGTATAAATAGCTTGCCGTTAGCAAGCTGAGGAGCGTACGCTCTCGTAGCCGAGTGGTTCCGCGCCGCGCGCTTCGGAGCGAGAGGTCGTAGGTTCGACGCCCGGCAATGAAACTTTTTCTTCTAATTTTTCTTTGATCTCATTATGTTAGTTTATATTTTACAACGTCATATCCGTGACGGAAATACGTCAGAGGAGCCGTGGTGGACCCCGGCATAAAACACTTTCGTGTTAAAAGATGGCTTTCGCCTTCGAGTCAACTTAGGCAAACTTAGTCAACTTAGGCAACTTCGAGTCCCTTTAGTACAGTGATCGCACCAAGCCACATCAGGAGTCGACCGTTGAGACTGATTTACAGTATTTTATTGCAAATACATCTTTCGATGCGAGAGCTTTATATTTATCAACGTTAGTATGATTACACTAATTCTGTTCAGCATATTTTCAGACCACCGTGAACGAGTGAACAAACGTCGATTTATTAACGTAAGGATTAAAATATGTTGCAAAAAATAGAACAAGAACAAAAGAAAATCACTCCGGACAACCTACCGATATTTCATATCCCCATCGTGCATCCCCTTTAGACTCACCCCTGTTTATTTCGTGTTTCAATTTAAAGTACTTACGACGCGCTTACACAGCAGCTGCTAAAAATGTGTATTTAATCAAACGTTGTTGCCGGTAACGCCACTTAATTTATTTGAATGACATCACACGTCGTTTGTCATGCTCCGAACATATAAATTGAATCGAAGGAGCAGGCTTGGCAACCGAACACGCGCAGCACGCGGTATACATTTATTGCGCTTTAACACAGACATGGAAGCTGAAGCCCGAACGCTGAAGTCAGTTATCGAAAACGGGAAGGAAAGTCATTTTGAGTGCGCCACGGCCATAGAACAGTCGCGAAAAGAAAAATTCACCATAGAAGCAGATGTACACATGGATGTCTAGCAGACGACAACAGGAGCAATTGACACAGAACGTGCTCCTGACGGCAACTCCGCTCGATTTCGATGGGCATTTTGCTTGAACATTCAGTACAAATTGCTTTATCAACTCGCCCACCAATGTTTCAATAACTCGTGCGCGATAGACAGGCTGGCAGCGTCGAGCAGCCTTCACGTAGCGAGCGCGCGCGCGAAGCGCTGCATCCGAGTCCTCTCCCTGACGTCACACGCGAGAGGGCGCCACTCCAAGATCTCGAGGCGAATAAGAATGCTCAAAGCGCCGACGACGCCATCTGCCGCCACGGCTCGAAAGCGTTTGCGGGTCCGGGCGAGCAGTTTTCCCGCGAGCGTGTACGCGAGTGCACGGATGGATGTTCTTATCGTAATTTAACGACTCTGTCGGGCTTCAGCGATGCCGAAAAATAACTGCTGCGTTGTCGGCTGCTCAAACACATACAAAAAATCGCCAGGAACGCACTTCTACAGGTTTCCGGTGCTATTTCATGAGCGAGAGCGACGGCGGCGGTTGATTACGGCTGTCCGAAAAAGGTACGCAATCGCGTTTTGTTTACGGCAGTGTTAGAACGGTTACCATGTTTTTATTTCTCCATTTATGTCGCTACGTCTTCAGCGAACGCCACTACGTTTACACTTGGTCGCCTCACCTGCATTGTAGACGCTACAATTCACATGAGGTTGTTATTACTGATAAGACGCGATGCCTAGGCTCTCTTGAAAAACGAATGGCGCGAAGCGCAATGCCAGAGAATGTGGGGCAGGTGACGGCTCCTCTACAAAAGCGCCGTGGAATTACACGTATGCTTCACGAAATCGGCTGCATTCTACCTATTGATGGGACTGAAATGCGATCACCGGTGCAGAATGTTCGCTGTGCGCTCACCTCAACTATATGCATATTAGCTGTAAAACATGGCACCTGTGCGCATTGAAGGTTTTTTACAGGACATTCAACCGATTCAACCTGCTTTTGAATGCCTCGTAACATGACTTCATGCTAATAGGAAACCCTTGATGTATCCCACTAATGCTCATTCGCTTTACAGAAGCTGTGTTATGAGTGGGGCCATAGGCGTGCGCACGGGAAGAGGGGGGGGGGAGGGGACTTTCCTATTCGCCTAAGAGGGGGGGCTGCGCGCAAAATCTGCCCCATGCATTGATTTAGTGGGGCCTGGGGGGCGCTGCGATAATCCTTTGCTACCCCCCCCCCCTCCGCCCCCTTGATGGGGAACCCTGCGCACGCCTGAGTGGAGCCGATTATGAAACTATTATTCTTGCTGGTGGTGCTAGCTACTGGTTGTTATGTTTTCTTTAGCATATAATTGGTGAGTATATGTTGGTGCGTAACTAATCCCGTGAAAGTCGCGTAACTAATCACGTGAAACGTTCTCGCAAGAATCACGTAATTAGCGTATCTACTCACGTGCCATGTTCCCGCCAAAACCATGTATTATCACGTAGAACCTAACGCCATTTTGCAACACTCGGTAATAGCTTGCAAAAAACCTGGCAAATACGTAGCCAAGCTGGTATAACAAGCTAGGTGACCACCAGCTCCGCAGTGACTCAGTCTCGCGCCACTAGCGCAAGCTGCCGAGATATTTTTCCACAAGTTTATCGTGCTGGTTTCAAAGTTTTACCAACGCTGGCCCTTCGTGTGGCCGCACGCGTGAAAATTCATGCGCCGGTGCGACAGCGCTCCCTCAAAATCTACTATATAAACACATGGCGCGTAAACGAAGCTACTGTGTCGAGAAAAAACGTTGGTTCACGCGTTGGTTCACTAATATAATGCGCGGCTCCTTTGCGCACACTATCGCCGCAAAAGCAATAATTTGTGACAAGCAAAAGAGGCAAATCGCACGCGCGCACTTCCGTCATGCTTGCAGTGAAAGGTGGCGTCGGCTACACGACCTGCTTGCGGTTCCGACGGCCGCCGCTACGCGGCTTTCAGTGGCGCCCCTATAGGCGCTGCGCATCGCGAATTGGCCGTCTTTCGTCCTCCGCCGCGATCCGCGTTCGCTCTCTTTCGTCCGCGTTCGCTCTACAGGTTACGACGACGCTGACGCCGATCAACGCAGGAACGGGCGCCTAAGAGCTTAGCTCTAAAAGAATGGATGCATGTTTTATGTTTGGGCAACGCCAACTGTGTTTGAAGTTTTGGCTATGTGCAGTTGTAGCAATGTAACGGTGATTACGTATTGCCACAGAAACTGCCAGTGCTCGAGTGTTACGCACACCACTCTGTGCATTGCAGGCGTCGCAAACCAAGCGAAACACCGACAGCCCAGTTACGACAAATGACACCAGCCGCAGCGAACGTGCCAGCCCTGCATGTTCATGAGCTCCGACTGAGGGGCCAGCGCGCGTGACGGAGGAGGAAGGCGAGGTTAGAGGCCAGTGGCTCGTGATATCGATAGGCTCCGCGTTCGCTCTCTTTCGTCCGCGTTCGCTCTGCAGGTTACGACGACGCTGACGTCCGCTCAACGCAGTAACCGGCGCCTACGAGCTGCGTTCTGAAATAACATCACACACACTGCGATGAGTCTCGTGAACCGAAAACCTTAACACAATCGCCGAGTATACAGTTGACAGTAAGTTCACCAGCATAAAAGATAAAAACAGCTCCACTTGAATCAATAAAATTGAAAGCGCAAGCACCTATTAATTCAGCCAACAGAACGATGTAGTTCTGCGCGTTCTGCCAAACAGCACCGCTTTTTTTTTTTTTTTGAAGCATTTTTTTTTCTCGCGTTCTAAACGTACAACAGCCGCACTTCTGTTGTTTGTTGCATATATGTGGCATTGGGGATTAGATGTTATTGGGTGTAAATCAAACAAACAAACAAGCAGAGAGACAGGGAGACGTCAAAGCAAAAGAAGTAACTCCTTTTAAAGGAGTTTCAGAGTGTACGCTCAAATACACACATACCGTGCACGCTGGGATCCATCCTGCGGCTCATCTGGAGAGACAAACCAATACGTCTGGCTTAGAATCGCATTTTTGTATTTTATGTTCACACTTGAAAGCTGTCGGGACGAACGTTCCGTGCCACTGAGCCCCAAAGCATAAAGGACAAGAGAAAATAGGGATGAAATTCAGGGAGGCTCACACGGGCCTGTCTTATTTTTCCCGCTGCCTCCTGATATGATTCCCGACAAAACCGGCTGTCAGACATCCGGAGCTTCTGCTCGGTTGGCCATCAAGATACAGAAATTGCCGCGTCAGATTCCAACACCAGTATCAATAACATACCTTGTAGTTCTAAAGTGGCGAAGGCTAGGATGATGAAGAGAAAGCAGGAACTGGGAGAAGGGCGGACAGGAACGATGTACTGCTGTGTACGGTGGCAGGGTAAAGGAGCTACGGTGGGAAGAAGCGTCAATGAAGGCAGGCAAGTGCGCTGAGCGTAAGCAGAGGAGTTGGAAATCTTCGCGTCAAGACTCAGCAGACCGCGAGTGACGTGATACCAACTCGTTTATAACTCAGCCCGCTCGTCACATAAAGGACTGTTCTGTGACTGTTTACCACTAGAATGTTTCAAACAACTTCAGCTAGCGTGGCGGGTTGTGGTTGTGGTGTTGCAACAGGCGGGGTTAGCCTGGCCTAAGTGCCCGGCAATTGTTCCGCCTGAGCATCTTGCTGTGTGACATTTGGTGACGGACCCATATCTGCCTTTCTCGCGGCGTTTGAACGGCAGCTGTTGGCACATTGGCGCTCAGAATATGCGTAATAATGGGGAGGCGTCATTCACCCCCCTCTCTTGTCTAGTTACTGATTGCTCAAAAAATATTACCACTCTTCTTACTTCAGTATGTACAGTCCGTTAATCGCAATGCTGGGAAATGGTGGTGTTGAGTCAAGCAGCCGCAATGTCAACAATATCAGCAACGACCTAGAAGGCGAGTCGTAAATGATGAAAACGGAAGAGAATGGAAGACAATAGAGAGAAAAAAAAAACATTATTAAAACATGAACTTCAGAAGTGATGTGCATCTCCCCCGTTGCCCCCCAGCCGTCGGCTGGAATCTGTTATTTGAGACGCGGCAGCAGCAAGGGCTTGACCGATGATATCCTGCTGGACGTTGTGGTCTGTGCTGCGCACTACACAGCCTCCCAGGATTCTTGAGTGCGCGAGCCGTGATGCTGAGCCGGGCACATCCACACCAAGTAAATCGAAATCTGCGGCCTCGTCACAAAATTCGCACTATGACCTGAATACTCGTGGATGCCACTTCCAGTAGAGTACGGGATTTGGGAGAAACCTCCGTCTGTAAATTTCTCCACATAACCTCCTCTTTTTTATTGAGCGATTTGACCCCTCCCAGGTAAACTTTTAGATCGAACAGAAGGTAATGAAATAATAACCGAATAACAACACGTTACTTTGACGCCACGTTTCAGCAGTGCTTGGCTGGTGCTTGTGCGTCCTGACGTTCTAATGGCGTGCTAATAAAGAATTTGCATATAGGTACCTCGCATGTGTCCGTAGGTCGACGCACTTATCTGTGGTCATTTGTCCTTTTTTTCCTCTTTGCTTTTTGCTTCAGACAAAAGGAATGGGAAACTCATAAGCAAGTTTCAAGCCAGTCTTTAAAATAAGCTCAGAGGAAACAGATACACCTGAAAAAATAAACGCTTATGAACGGTGGGTTATTCCTTGTAAATAGACCCTCGTCAAGAGGACACAATAAATAACGTTTTCCTTGAGTTTTGAAAACAGGGCACAATAAGTAGATGTTTAATTTTGAATACCTTATTGGTAGATATACCACTGAACATACTCTCCGACCATATTTTTTTATAGATGAACACACGAAAATTGTTCTTGTATTCTCCATGGAACACACGCATGCGTGAACAGAATGCTCTGATGACGAAAGATGACGTCCATCGCAAAGAAACAAGTGCGGTGGTGACGTAGAAATGGCATAGAAACAGCAAAAAATAACAGGACAATAGAAAATTTTCTGCTATGCTCAGCAAAAGAACAGCCTTTGTTCTAATCGGATTTAATATCAAAACGCACCAGCCATACGCGTGGTTTGTTATCTTCTTTCACGCTTTTTTTTCGAGGTGGCACTGGGATCCCACAAGCGAAGAAGCAAGAGCGAAATGAAAGTATATGACCGAAAGTGGGAGTACAACAAAATGAGACAGCATCAGAGCGGGGCTGAGACGAAAGCTTGGGAGCCTGCGTTCATTCGGAATACACTTATCGGAACACGCGGATGGTGCAACACCGTAGGCTTGTCACGCTTCGCAAGGTAGAACAGCCGAAACGTCGTTTGCTCTCCGCGCGATAAGAAACCTTATTCCGAGGCAACTAAAAGAGCGAGGAAGCCATATAGAGCTGACTGTTTTTAGTGCTCTTTTCGCCCCGACTTCCGAACCGAATGAAAGAATCGATTTCGCCTGAACTCACCCGCTTTGGAAGTGTGAACGCGAGTGTTGGGAAGAAGTAACGCTGCCTTCCTTTATTCCTGTACTTCGGGGTGGCTGCTACTGCAAATATCTAAGCTTATTCACAGTGCTGGGTACAACTCGAGGTTTGCTCGTAAAGTATTACACTGACAAGAAAAAGCAGGGGCCGTATAAACGAATCCTTTTTTATTCATATAACATTTCCACGGCAGTGGTGAGCCATTAGTAGTTATGGACCTTATGTCTCATGTAATACTTAATTTGTATAGAAACGACACGAGAGGGCGGTCAGGTCGGGAACTAACTTTAGCGGGCAGTTGGGAGAAAGAGAGAGCGGGGGATCGTGTGCTTGAAAGAAGCTTCGACGTAAGTTCTAGCGCGTTTTTTATTCGTCCCAAGATTGAGCAGAGCGAACAAAACTATTATTTTCGCAGCCCCATTAATCACGCACTTAATATGCTCTCGTCGTCGCTCTAGGCCATTCCCCGAAGAATATGCACCGACTAGAAGAAGGCTTCTAATGACCCTCCTTTGGGTCCCAACAAAGACGGAGGACGCCCAGTCAAGACTCTTTTCATACTTCCTCGATTTAACCTTGAATAGCGTCCACCCTGTGGCTGGCATCAATACAGCGGCTTAACGTATCGCGTTTTTTTTTCCTCCTCGCCTTTGCTTTATTTTGGAGCTCCTGCACTGGCTCTTATTCAAGGCAGACTTTTTTTTTTCAAAGAAGTAGTCCACTGTGAATATGCTTAAAGCTTCATGAAAATTAACAAAACAGATGATTTACCTTAAATGCATGTTTATTGTTCGATCAAAAGGCCACTGTATGGAAGCTGCTAGCAATCTAAATATAAAAAAAACAGCAAAAACTGGTTGTGATCAGCTTGCCTTGTTTGGTTAATTTATAATAATAAATAAAATAAATGTCGAAACTCGCATTCCTTCGAAACACTTAAAAAATCACTCCTTAATATTTGTCTACAGGGAATTCAAGCACAGAGCGTAGAAGTGAAAAATATATAGATTTTCATGACTTCATTTTCTATTGTTCTCGAGAGGCGTTGAATGAACCCTTCTGTAACTCGGAAAGTTTTCACAAATTACACCAGTGCACGCCATGAAACAGAGGCCAGCTTTGCTAAGCACACACACACACAAACACACACACACGCGCGCGCACACATACACACGCACATAGTCGAACCCACGCGCGCTCACAAATGCACGCACACACAATCACACACACACCCACGCGCACACACTCACACACACACACACGCACGCTCTTGCACGCACATGCACACACGAAAATGATTAAGGTAAAACTATTTATATGGCACATCGGTGTATCTCAATAAACTAATTTAGCGTAAAAGGCTTGCATGTCGTAGAACTGCGTTACAATATTTTCAGACAAAATTGTCAACATCATGCCTTCTCAGCACATCCTAAGCTGTTGCGTACTTATAAACGCAGTCCTTTGTTTCGCGTGGGTTCTTAATATCGTTTAAACCTATAGTAATAGTATCTGGGGTTTCACGTCCCAAAACCACGATATGATTATGAGAGGCGCCGTAGAGGAGGGCTCCGAAAATTTCGACCATCTGGTGTTCTTTAACGTGCACTGACCTCGCACAGTACACGCGCCTCTACCATTTCGCCTCCACCGAAATGCGACCACCGCGGTCGGGATCGAACCCGCGACCTTCGGGTCAGCAGCCGAGCCCCTTAGCCACTGATCCACCGTGGCGGACCGTTTAAACCTATGTATGAAAGCTTATAGCTTGCCTTATTCTACTGATTGCGTTACGGACAGTGAAGTCCAGCTTATACTCAATAATGAAATAAAGAGATTAAGAAAAAAAGTAGAAAGTACGTTTATAGAAACCGAGTACATTTAAGCAAGCAAGCTATTTCAACGATCTTGTCATTAGAAAATAGCAATCATTTAGGAGTATACATTGGAGATGCCATACGGAGGGGACTCACGTCCTGCACTTGAGTACCGACATTCCTGAAAATCATGGGCTTCAATATCCCGTTCAATACTCCCTTATCCTTCAATATCCTCATTTCAGATTTCTTGAGGATGTGGCGACTGCGAGCAGTGGAGAAATGAGAAAAAGATAGATGCAGGTTGATGTGTTGAGCAGAAGCGTTTCTATTTAATTTTTACTTTCTGCTGAAATGAATGAAACTTCGTCCTTTTCGTATTTCGCAACAAAATGCGTTTTTTTATGCTGTTTGCTTTAACTATTCCAAAACTCTTTCAGAAAGACGTAATTTCGTAGGAAATACCTCGAGACAGGAGACAGATGAAGAACGCCCACGGTTGCTCAAACTCCACCAAGTGCGCTTGAAGAGTTTTTTCATATACTCGAGCAATCACGGTGGCGTAAGCGAAGGTCGAAATGATTTTTCTTTAAACTGCGCAACCTTGGGTGAATTATAAATATAATTTTTCTTTCTCCTATTTTCTCTCTAGGCGTTTTTGAGTGTTCATTTTTCAACCTCTGCATAAGTCTATTATGTACTATTTTACTTGTTTAATTGCTTACTCTGAAGTTACATATCACAAGTGCTTTTCGTCTTAACTAGATTTAGTTGACAGTGATGAGTTGTTAGGTAATGAAATGTTTTTATGAGATAATGGCTTTATTTTATGGGTGTGCGAATTTTAGAGTTTCGAATTCGGATCAAATAATTGTATTCGATTTTCCAATAGCTAGTATTCGAAGTGTGGATCGACAGAATGGGTGTCTAAAATGCAACAAAGGCCAATGGTTCAACTTGGTTTAGGACGGGCTCTCTTTACCTAATGCTAACGTCGTAACAGTACGCCTTTCGTTAAAACTGTCACCCATATCTTGGTTCAAAAGCCAGCGCATTTTTTTTTAAAGGAGATTATGTCATTTCCGCGCGTAAAAGAGGAAGAAAGAAACAAAACAGGGGAAAACTGTCAAGCTTTTCAAACTTCGCTTCTGAAATAAAGGCAGAGACTTCTTGCGTAGTTCGGTCGCGTATGCCGCATGCGCCGTAGAACGTCCTCACTTTGGTTTAGGAAACCCTCGGTAATTGGCTTCACATGCGAAAATTTGTTCGCGCTGTGCAGTCGCCACTGTCGCATCGCACCACTAGTGCAGAAACTGTCATCGTTCCGGCGCGCAGTTAAAAATTGGGGGACCCCTAAGCTTTGCCCTTAAGAGTTGAACGTGATAGCGATATCCTGTCCCTAGTGCGTACTACAACCACTTAGTGCATACTTGCTATGCACCCATTACGTACTGTTAAGGGGAATACACGCAGTAACGTGCGCGCCTTTTGTAATGGGTGGCCGGCCTTAAGCCACGAAGTCGTTATGATAGTCGCATGTTCGGACGCCCGATTGCAATGTACGCTTGTACCACGCAGTATAACAGCGATCATTATCATCATCAGCCTGACTAAGCTCCCCCTGCAGGGCAAAGGCCTCTCCCATGTGCCGCCAATCAAGCCGGTCCTGTGCTTTCTGCTGCCACGTTATTACAGCGGTATTACATGTTATATTGCGACGCCTATATACAGGACGCGTGTGTTTGTGAAGCATGAGTTATTTTCACTGCATTTCCAAGCAGGGGAAGTTATTTTCACTGTATTTCCAAGCAGAGGTGTGGCTGTGTGGTAGAACACCTGCTTGCCACGCAGACGGCCTGGGTTATCACGTTAAAACGCTGCTGTGAGCCGGCGCCCGAACATTTTTGGGCCCGGAGTGCTCACGACGATGAAGCACCAACACTACCACTGTAGTCTTACCGTACGATTCGTACCCTTTCGGTAGCAGTCACTCAATGCGTTATGAGCTCGAGGACATGAGCAGATCTCATTTATTTGTTCAAATAGAGGATATTGGCTGCTCGGGCGAATATGCTTTTGCATGTAGCCAGTGTTCCTGGTTTGGGAAATCGACAACTACATACATACATACATACATACATACATACATACATACATACATACATACATACATACATACATACATACATACATACATACATACATACATACATACATACATACATACATACATACATACATACATACATACATACATACATACATACATACATACATACATACATACATACATACATACATACATACATACATACATACATACATACATACATACATACATACATACATACATACATACATACATACATACATACATACATACATACATATAGAATCGCAGTTGGTACGTATTTGGGCTGGTTATTAGATAGATAGATAGATAGATAGATAGATAGATAGATAGATAGATAGATAGATAGATAGATAGATAGATAGATAGATAGATAGATAGATAGATAGATAGATAGATAGATAGATAGATAGATAGATAGATAGATAGATAGATAGATAGATAGATAGATAGATAGATAGATAGATAGATAGATAGATAGATACTTTACCAGCCGATAATACATCGTACCACGGCCTATGACAGAAGGCCTGGCCGATTGAACGTGATAGCGATATCCTGTCCCTAGTGCGTACTACAACCACTTAGTGCAATGCAGTGCTCTCCAAGGTCGTCAAGGGTGCTGCCATCAGGCGCGCTGTTGTGTCTCATTAAGACATCGGTGACGTTCACGCGAATGTGTAGAGTAGGGCAGTGAGAGCAGTTGCCGGTCCCCGTCGAGTCATCGATCTGGCAAGGCAGGCCGCATTCCCCGCTACTCACTGACGTGGCTGCGGTTCCTATTTGCGCGCAGCGTGGATATACGATGAACAGTCGGAAATCTCGGCTTTCTCGTCATCGATTATCTATGTAATGAATTCGGCAATCGTTCTATGAATTTTACTTTTTGTCACACTGTCTTCTCTATAGTGGTGCGTTGTTACGCACATGCGCTTGCTTCTCGGCTGCACAGAGAGGAAGTAAATGCAAAGTACTGATTTCTGTGTTACTTTCATTCATGTTCTTTGTGTGCAATATTTCGTTGGTTAATATATATGACGTCAGAAAAATTAGACAGCGCCGGAATATCAAAAACAACAATATCCGGAGTGGACGTTCTTGTTAAGCCCACAATGTGCACACAACTACTGCACTTAACGTCGATCCACCTCGTAACGCTTGCCTCAAAGCCAAAAAAAAAAAAAAAAATGCAGCATAGACAATTACTCGCCGGCTTTTTCGCATGAAACCGATTCCCAGGAGGTGTGGGATCTGCCAAATTTTTTTTCTGTCTTCAATGCTCGCAATATCGCGTTACTGTCGGATAGATTTTCATGAGGGCTGAATAATAAGCACTGCATGAAAAAAAAAGAGTATATGAAAAAAAAAAGAGTTCTTTGACTTTTGCCTCATACATGGCTGTCAGGTATATCACCATCTTTAACGAGAAGTGTTAACTCTCTGTGGAAAGTCGTGCGGCCTGCGACTCTCCAAAAGGAAGGTAGGGTTTCACGTTAAAGAGGGTTATATATGTGAGAGTCATTAACGTGATAAAGATAGTCAAATAACTTCTTTTTTTCTGGTGCATATATAGGAAAGTCAATGGCACGTCAGTGTTGTCGAATCCTGCAGGCTGGAGGAAGGTGACCAGAATAATTTTTTCATAAACTGGGAGCCGTTGTTTCTGTGAAATCAGCTTGAATTTACTTTCTATATTCATGCTACGAACGGTTGACTATGAACCTTTTCTTCCTTTCAGGGCAATCAGTCGTGTCTAGGCTCTAATGCTGCTAGTGCTCGCCCACCTTCGTTTGTACTGCACGCAAGTTTGGAATCCAGTGCTCAGAATGCGCGAGAAAGGCTGGTACATGGTGCCAGCAGCACCGCGTCGAAAAGGGGTGTATGTTAATGAATGGTGACGCAGTCTGTGAGGAGTAGCGCGCGTGCTTCTGCATTTACGTGCCGAGCAATCAATGAACCCCGAGTCAGGAGGCGAAGATCGAGCATTCGACGCTATTCTGCCTCCCATATTTTGGGGCGAGCGGCAGTTTCAGCCGAAGGGCCAGAAAAACGCGACGAGAGGGTGCCCCGTGGGGTGCATGTGGTTCTTCGTAAAAGCCACAGGCACTGTCCGTCGCGACACTATGACGTGCTATCAGTTGCTTTCACCTACAGTAGCACCCCCCTGTGGTATGCCTCTCCCGTTCACAACCGCTCTAGCTAAATTACTCGGTGACATGGCGGTGCATTTTATTAATGAAGCCTCCCGGGCAACAAGATTAATTTGTCAAGTGCTGAAGCGCAGTCCGTTTTCCACGCAACGGATGTGGTGAAAATTTGTGTACCTCAAATCTCGGAAAGAATTAATTACGCTGCGCTTAAATTACACATTTCCGACAATGCTGCAAAAAATTGTCATCAATCTGCCGCACGTGTGCGGTATAACTTTTAATGATGCCTAGCCTCCCGCCGTTTTCTCTGTTGTTGCATAGTTGTGGTTATAGTCCGTGTACATGTAAAGTACAAAGACGTGAATCTTAGGCGTTTCTGATTGGGTGCTGTATATTTCGAGGTATATCAGAACATCTGTTTACACTTTCTACGTTGTACATTTATTAATAATACGTTGCTCTTTTCTCCATAAATCTTAGCTTATACTTCACAGCGAAAGCTGTTATGAGATCACAACAAGGGCCGTTTTTCCGCTGTATAGTTGTCCGCCGCCGCCGCCGGTGTCCGTAACCACTATCGCGCGAAATAAGAGAAAAACTAAATAAATAAAAAATACCTATGCCAGAATGCGGATCGGACCCGGGCCCTCCGCGTGGCAGCCCACCACTCCACCACTAAGCTACGCCGGTGCTTGAAACTGCGTTGCAAACTGACCCTATGCAGGCTTCATGTCGGGTAAGGAATCACGTTAACATGTGTCGTAAAGCGTTCTAGAACAGTCAAGTAACAACCAGGCGTCACACAATGCGAATTGCGTAACGAGTGGGTCGTTCAATGCTCCAACCCATTACAAAATCCTCAGGCATAATTCTTCATCGTCGTCAGCCACAGCGGCAACAAAGTGCACATAATGCGTTAAAAGTGTGTAGCGGGTAACGCGCTTTTCCGAAGAATGACGAATAATGGCATATTGGATGCTTCCCCACTACACAAAAATTATGATGATTTATGGCATAGTGGGATACCATGCAAGTGTGCTTGTAGTAGTCGCCCCAACAGTGTTTAAAAAGGGCTCTAGGAAAGGCCGCTCTTCCAGCTTTCGCTGTGACTGTGCTGCGCGGTCCGCTCAGGCCTGGTGGTTTTTTTGTGAAAAAGAACAGCGCCACAACGCAATGCAGGAAAAAGTGCGTGAGACTACTGTTATGGGTAGTGTTGTCTCTCACGCAGTGTGCATGAGAGCTAATACTGCATTAGACCTTGCTTCGGACTTCGTCATGTTACTACTAAGCGGCCTCTTGCATAAGGGGTGTTTAAAGTTGACGCTACTTTATCGAGCCTCACGTTGATAAGATCTGGGCTGATTTCAGTTTAGATTGGTTCTAGCTTGATTGTTCAGACGGTTAGGCAACACTAACACCAATAATTTATCGAGTTAGGCCATAACGAGCCTACATCAACAATCAGGACCAGTCAGAGTACGCATTCTGATTAGCTAAATAGCCTTATCTCTTTTGTTCATCCGGATCTTTTGTGGGGCTGAACGTTCGAGGGAAACTATCTTTTCCACGATTTCTCATCAAATCGCAATGGAGTAGCAGACGGTACGCAGAGAGGAGGAGGAGGAGGAAGGCAGGAAGAAACAAGCGGAAGGACAGGGTGGTTAGCCAGTTCTTAGACCGGCTGGCTACTCTGTGCTGGGGAACGGGGTAAGGGGAATAAAAGATTGGTACAAAAGAGATGTTAAAAAGGACTGCAATAGAAGGATAAATAAAGGAAAAGAGAATGCGACACTGCTTAAAGTCTGTATCTAAGACCAGTTGTCCGCAGAAAACGTAATAATGCTCTCAAAGCCTTCTAGGGCTGAGGACGGACTCGGCCAGTGTCTCAGGAATCCTTTGTTCCGACAAATTACGCAGAGAAACGCACATTTTAGATGCGTCGAGGCTATAAACCTCCTGATGTGTTGTTTGGCTACCGATTTGCGGAAGTGTACTTATCAAGAGGTACCCGTGACCATACTGAATTAAGTAATAATCAAATGAACCATGAGACAATCATTATCGTAGAGTTAGGAGTAAGCACTTTCGTTCCATTTCCTCTTTCATGTACTGTCCACTTAATCGGTCTGCAGCGAGTAACGTAGATAGACATCACGCACGCAACAGAAGCACGCCAGCGTATTGTCGTTAGTGGGGACTGCTGGGCTTTTCGCTTTGTCCGCGAATCATAAGCTGCGTCCACCATAGACCTCGTTACTGCTTCAGGTAGCGACGCTATTTCGTTGCAACTGCAATGCCCCATTAAGAAATAATCGACGTCGGGACCTCTGCATGGGTACTTGTCGAAATATACGGAGTTGAAGCGAGAATATTGACCTAAGTTCCAAACGTATCGTTACGTCAACTGAACTGGCTTTTCTTCCCTCTCTCTTTCTGATATCTTGTCATGGCGTATGGTCAAACTTGTGTCATCAAATATAGCAGCAAACGAACAGTGTCCCGAGGACTTCCAAAGACCTGCATTATGAACGTAATGAAACCTCCCCGTGTTGTTTGAATAACTTTGTTTCTTGGTTTCATCACAGGGAGGGAATAAGACCGTAGTCTAAAGAGAGCCATTACACTGTTGCGGTCGGTAACAATACGAGCTATGAGAGCCTCATGGTTGTTTTTGTGCCCCGAGCCTGAAGCCTAGACATTTGATTTAGCGCAAAAGCAGCAAGCTGTTGCAACAAACAAAAACGTTTATTGTGATCTTTTTACCTGTCTGGGTAGAATCCGTCTTATCCAAACACTTTCTTGTCGCAACCCTGCTGAGGCTTTGCACGGTGTGTCACACTATGCTAGAAACAATAATTTCATATTTATTATTGGTGCAAAGTGCCCATGAAAAAATCTCGAGAGGATTGAAGCACGTAGGGAAGGGTTTTCCAGCTCCACTAACGTGAAGCCTGGGGAGGGAGATTAATGCAGTGTTTTGAGTGAGATTTCTTCGATGAGGCAGTAGTGGTGCCAAGCCTGAAACCGGGCATGTAGGAAAGGGTGTTTCCGTTCCACTAACGTCGTCGGAAAACTGCGTCGGTATACATACAGCTTACCCTAAGGTGGTGCTTCTTCTCGGGAACATCCGCGCCATTTCGGGAATTTTCTATTTCGTGAACGACAATCACCATCTAGCTTGGTAGCATGTCGTTTCTCGAAAACTCGGCGCTCGGCTCTTTCTTATCAAGAATGGTAAATAACGCTGATAGCAATCATGTTGATAACGCAAGCAAAGACTCGCGAGATGGATTATGATAAATGTTGTGAGACGGAAATATATTCAAAAGAGCTCTTTCTTTACACAGTGTACGTTTCATTGCCTACAAATGATAGTAGCTATTCGTCCATTGTTTGCTGCTCGACACTGCTCCGTTTCTGCCAGCCATCGCTCTGTTTCGGGCTGAATGAAACATTGCTAGTGATAACGTATGCGAAGCGCGCCACGGGTAGGTGGTTTGAAAGTGGCCTCTAAACAACAGCTGAAAACACGAAGAACGAGCGTGTTATTCCCTCATAGCGTTTCACGTCTTTTAGGCACAACTCATGACGATAGCACTTTGTACACGTGACGTCATAAGGAAATAAGCTCTCGATTGTTCCACATACGAGGGATATCAGGGGTGCTATGCAAGACGGGCCTGAGCTTCTCGGGAAAACGAGTTTGCTCCGACTTTGAACTACGGCGGTCACGACAGGAAGACAGTGCGGAACGCGCGATACTATCGTTGATGGAAATGGCCACAAGAACGCACATGGCGTCACAAACGCATGTGCAGTGTTTGCGGCTGTTTTCAAAGGAACACCGCGTGCGAACGCGTCAGCGCCGCCACTCGGCCAACATTTCAACAGTGCAGCGACATCAGAGTTATTCTCGCGCTATCGTTTTGGCCAACTGAACGTCGCGCCTCCCGCAGGCGTGCTCGTGGGCGTTTGACCTCTTTCCGGGCAAGTTCTTTCGTTCCCACCTGCAGCATGGAAATTGCCACTCTCGAAGGCAATAAGGGCGCACATGCAGCATTCTCGTGCAGCTGGTTTTGCTTCTATCGAAATTTATAGATAAATAAATGGTTAGGTTTCTGTTACTTACAATACTCGTCTGAAGATTTCTCTGCACTAACGAATCGGTGGAAAGGATGTCTCCGCAAGCAAGTAAATAGTAATATTTTTCACCCCAAATGTCTTCATGAGTAAGGTCTTAATTAGCTTTCTTTTATTTAGCACGCCCCTAATTAGTGTCGTCATTAGGTGGTCTTAATTAGCATGGTCGTATCATGTCTTGGCTTAGTTAGCTTGGTCATAGCATGTCTTAATTAGCTGGGTGTACCGCCTAGCTAGTCAGCTAATCAGACGTGTGCAAGTGCTCGGGGAGCGAGCAGACAATGAAGAAGAGGACGAAGAGGGCGCGCGCCGGCCGAGCAACAGGCTAGAATGTAGAGGTCGACCTTGATGATTAGAGAGAGTGGTTAATGAAAGAGGAAGAAATAAAAAGACGCCATGACCTGGGCGATTACAGCAATCTATAATATAATCACCAATTCAATATTCCATTTATGACCGGTTAATTCATTTTCCTCCCACAAAATTTTAAATTATTCCCTCATTAACCGCCGGTTTAATGGCCAATCCCCCGTAGTGGGTACGAGCCATATGTACAGGAACAAACAAACAAACAAACAAACCTTCGGCCCGCGTGCTGTTGACAGGCGCTCGGCCGAGCTAATCTCGGTAAGCGACGGTACTGATTATTCTAACGGATACCTATATACTGCAGGCATTAAACATTTGAAAATGAATTTACACAGCTTCATACATCTAAAAAATATTATCAGTTAATAATTTCTGACACTTTTCTTGCATGGGTGCTCTTCTGGATTTAGCGGAACGACAAACAAATGAAAGAAGATGCCTCTGGTTTGAAGACAACACTCAACTTTCGTCGACCACCCTTGACGTGACGCCGTGTTGCATCGTAACAAGTGGAACACGGCACGCGCTAAGGGCTGGATTTGACCTGTTCGTGCTGTTAGCTCGTTCAAAAGAAGGTGTCGCCAGAGCTCGGAAAGATTCCGAGTTTCGCCAAGCTCAGGCCATGCTGCATAAAACTCCAATAGTGAATTGTTTTTTACGCTGGTTTTCCACGCGGCCGCACACCCGTTCTGCCTTGTCTCGCAAATCCATCGTGCGCGATCAACCAATTACATTTCGTTTTGTGCATTTTCGACAGCGCAAGCGCAGATAACCACGCCTAGCCGAAAAGCGCGAAATATTGGTGGGCTTAGCTCCTAGTGCTGACGTTGTCCACGTGTTTTATAAAGAAATAACTGGGAAAAAAAGTTCACTTACTACTCGGCCAATCCCCTACATTGGGTGTGAGCCATGATGATGAGGAGAAGAAGAAGAAGAAGTGACAAGGAAGACATAGAACCTGTAGGAAGGGTAGTGAAAGCGAGAAAGCTGCCACTCTCTTGTCTTTAAACTCGGAGTGGTTATTATGGGGTCCTTTAAGATGGAAACAGATGTACTTATAATGAATGCTGTACAGTGTGGTGGTTCAAAAAGTTAAAAGCAGTATGTCTATGATATGATCAGATACTCGTGCTATAATGGAAGGTGGTGTAGCGGATCCTCCATTTTGCTGTCAATGTATGCACATATATACTTACCTGACTCGCTGCACCGTTAATACACAACTGTACTACTGCATGCCGTTTTCAAAAACAGCATATGTACAGCGCACACAGAAATTCTACCGTCTCTCGTTTCTTTTGCGAAGAAGAAGAAGGCGACGCCCGTGCCCGCTGCCGCGTGCGCGCGTTGTAACGAAGAAGCAAAGGGCGGCATTCTAACGAAATTTTTGAAGGGGCGGTCGTTTGTCTTTACGCTCGACGACATGGAAGCCAAGGACGTAAAGAAGCCCGCAGATGTGAAGCCCGAAGACGCCAAGCCCGAAGACGCCAAGCCCGATGATGTCAAGCCCGAGGAAGTCAAGCCCGAGAAAGAAGGCACTGACAGCGTAAGTGATGGCTGCTGTTCTAACGCCGTCATCTTTGTATCTTCTTCCCAGCTTTAGATAACGATCGCAACATATACAGTGGCGCGTTTGCGGTTTTGGGGGCTGCATGGACCTGCATCAACTACGAAACAATTTTCTCAACCTTAATATCAAATGCTCGAAGAATTTGATCGTAACTCGAAACGTTGCTCGCACCACGGACACCGCGTTATACGGGCGTTCGCGTGCGCCCCCGGCGCCGACTGAGAACTATATGTTTGTCTTTTCTCTCTCCCCTCACCCCTTTCAAGTAACTGAACTGCCGTTGATGATCATGAGAGGCACAAATGTTCGGTTACTTCTAATTATCAGTGTCTCTTTGTAATTGGGACTCTTATCTGAAGGAAAATTAGGTGGGACGCGTGCACGAGACGATGTCAAGTCAAACGTTGTAGATTACGGTTGTTATTGACAAGGAAAGCACAGTGTGTGCATTCTTCGGTGGTAACATTCAAAGCCATAAGTTGAAAGTAACGAAAGCATTGTTTGAAAAGTTGAATGCCGCGCAAAGTGCTATCGAGCTAGAAATTTCAGACGTGTCCTTTAAAGACAGAAAGCCAAAGGTGTGGATAAAAGACTAAGCGGGAGAAGGCAACATTTAGATTTACGTTAGGCAGAAGAAAGGCGTCAGACAGCTTGGTAGTGTTCTTGAAGCGTTACTTTCGCCACTTTAGAGAAGCGGCAGTACCAGGTATAGCTGAATTGTGCACTTGCCTGCCATTGAGATCGCCAAACGCGGAATGTTTCCCAGTTGACTCTTGTGAGTGATGCCATTCAGCATGAAGAAAAGAGGTGTAAATTCAAGGGCTCGTTTGCTTTGTTAAACACAATATTAATGAGAACTAACAAGCAACGATGCCAAGGAAAGTATAGGGGATGTTATTAGAAGTAATTGTAATGTGAATGGGAAGAAAGAAAAGGGGACGAAAAGATAACTTGCCGCTGGCGGTGACCGAACCGGCGACCTTCGAATAACGCGTCCGATGCTCTACCACTGAGCTACGGTGGCGGTCATCCCTCCGTCCACTTTAAGGGGTATATATGTGCATTAAACGTGGGAGCGTCAGTCAGCGGCGCCTGTTGTCATTGCGGCGAGTGTGGAACACTCTTTTTGCCTGTAGGCGTCACGTAGCACGTGACCTTATTACGAGCTGGCAGCTGATTAATAATCCTTCGCTTACTACCTGAAGGCATCAAGTCAGCCAGCACGAGACCCTCGCTATGAATGAAGGTAAGAAGTGTAAATTCAAAGGCTCGTTTGCTTTGTTACACACAACATTAATGAGAACTAACAGACAATGATGCCAAGGAAAGTATAGGGGATGTTATTAGAAGTAATTGAAATAAATGTGAAGAAATAAAAGTGGACGAAAAGATAACTTGCCACCGGCCGGGACCGGTTTTCTTTTCATCCACTTTTCTTTCTTCACATTTACATTAAAATTACTCCTGCTAACATCCCCTATACTTTCCTTGACATCGTTGTGTGTTAGTTCTCATGAACATTGTGTTTAACAAAGCAAACGAACCCTTGAATTTACACTTCTTTCCTTCATTCATAGCGAGGGTCTCGTTCTGGCTGACTTGATGCCTTCAGGTAGTATGCGAAGGATTATTAGTCAGCTGCCAGCTCGTATTAAGATCACGTGCTACGTGACGCCTACAGGCAAAAAGAGTGTTCCGCACTCGCCGCAATGGCAACAGGCGGCGCTGACTGACGCTCTCACGTTTAATGCACATATATACTCTATAAAGTGGACGGAGGGATGACCGCCACCGAAGCTCAATGGTAGGGCATCGGACGCGTCAATCGAAGGTAGTAGGTTCGGTCCCTGCCGATGGCAAGTTATCTTTTCGTCCACTTTTCTTTCGTCACATTTACATTACAATTACTTCTAATAACATCCCCTATACTTTCCTTGGCAGCGCTTTCTGTTAGTCCTCATTAATATTGCCATTCAACATGACACAAAGGGCACAGATTAGGTCACCAAATATATCAAGAATGAGGGAAATATCGCAACGCTCTACACACTCATGGGAGCAGCCGCCAAACCCATTCCTCCTCGTTTCTGATTACTCTTTCTCAAATACATCTTTTTTATTCGCATTCCCGGAACAAATGGACCATTCTAACCCCAGAGCTTCGCAAATACTCTCTGACCTATCCTCATGGCAAACATCAACCACGGAAAAAAGGCGCCGGCACCGCTGTATTACTAGCCGGGGTCGTCAGCATTACAAGCATAGGCGTGCGCAGTGTTGTCCATCTGTTGGAGGGGGGGGGGGGGGCGAAGGGGAGGAGGGAATTGTCACCAGAGCAACCCCCAACTCCCCCTGGACGAGTCCGACGTCAAACAAGCTCCGCAATGGACGAAAAAATGAAAACGGAGCATTTACATGCGGCTGATAGTGGCCTGCCTTGCCTTTCGGGCTCGGCTTTAAGGGAGCATAAGTGGGAACTAAACCATTCTTCATTGAAACATATCAAGTTTCCACGGCCTCCATTATTGTCAAGAAGCCTGCATAGCCATATGCCGTCACCTTAAACTATAACAGGACAGGCCCGACGAGTAAAAAATATGGAGCTAACTTGGCGCACCCCTCATATAATTGAAGGGGTGGGGCACCCCCCCTGTCCCGCTTTGTGCACACGCCTATGGTTACAAATTTCTCTCTCCAAGGAACATCTCCCGTCTTTTAACAGCGCAGTTGTTTAAACTTTTCGTTCCACGGGTTCGCGCCAACAGAGAACTATCATTATGAACGGCCTGGTATGGCATGTCGCGTCGCCTAGTACCTGACCATGCTAATTAAGGTCATACTAATTAATATCAGACTGATTAAAACCACGTTTAACAAACCCTTGCTGGTTAAGACCTTGCGGATTGAGACAACGCTAATGAAAGCCGTGCTAGTTTAGACCTTGCTAATTAAGTCTTTGCTAACTAAGACATAACTAATAGTCTAAGTCGGCCACAAGCTCCGCAGTTAGTCCAGCCTTGCCTCACTAGTGCAAGATGCCCACTTTTTTTGCACAGGACGACGTGGAGCTACCCAGGGAAGAGCTGATCCTCTCGGCGAACGCATTGGCTGTGCTCGTGTTCGAGGTGAGTGTGATCGCCATCGTGGTCGCGTACATCCTGATCACCGCGCCAGCGAGGTCACCTTTTTCGGAGCTCATCGAGCCCTGCCGCAACCTGAGCTGCTTCCAGCTCGAACAGGAGCTGTACATGTCCATGAACCTGTCGGTGGACCCGTGCTCGAACTTTTACCAGTACACATGCGGCCTGTGGGGTGACCAGCACCAGGGATTCGCGAACCAGTTCGACCTGCTCGAGGTAAGACTTTCTTGGCCCCGTCTTCACGTGACCTGGGCTCGTCACGTGATGCGTGGGACCGACAACAGCTGGACAGTAAGAGCAACAGAATGTTATCAGGGGATAGAAAACGCAGTAGAGGAAGGCAGAGAGTTAGATGGAGACACGAAATTCAGGAGTTCGCAGGGACAAAACGGCATCGTGTAACACAGGATAGTGTAATCAAGAGATCATTGTGAGAGGCCTTCTTCCTGCAGTGGACCTAAACAACCTGAAAATGATGATGATTATTGTGATGATGGTTCAGGACTGGGGTGTTGCGAAGCATAGTGGCATGCCGTAAGACTTAGAAGAATTGATCGCTGGGCGAGTTGGTAATCCATGACTACGAAGAACTGCGCGAAATAAACTGGCACAAGGAACACGCACACACGCACGGCGCTTGTGCGTGTCTCTTCCTTGTGCCAGTTTATTTCGCGCACTTCTTCGTAGTAAATATAAGACGAGTGAAAAGCCAAGGCATATGTGGGCTGCCAGTGTTGTTCCTTGTCCTATCATTTTCTTTTGCACATCATAGTTTATGAGAAATTCTTACAGCAGGCGCAATCAAATCATTATAGTGTATGTAGCAGGCGAATGTCTGCCATGGCCTTACCAATAGTGGGAATGACTGAAAACATTAATAATTCCGGAAAATGCTGCTCTGGTAGTGTTTACAGAGTTCTGAGCTCCTCTCGCAAACTTTTCGAATCAATTGAAGAAATATTCATCAGGTAGTATTGGCCCTCCTGGGTTTTTGCGATGAGGAAACGGCTGTCTATAGAGGGCATCTAGTGCCAGACACGCAGGTGTTTTGCAAATTGTCGATACTATTACAAAAAAAAAATAAACGAAGGGCTAATAAGGGATAAGGCGGCCTTATTTCGGGAATATGTGGTGTGGCAAGCACTTATGGCTTCAGAACTTTAGGTCGAATTCACAATGGCTTTCCCTTCTAAACTCGTTTGTCATTGGCAGACCACCATCGCCAATAATGTGTCACGTAACTTTCAGCTGGCACCAGTATCCACGAAAAAATTTAGCATAGCTTTGTTGATTTCCTGTTAGTTTACAACGATTGCTTGCTTTAACTTTATTCTAGCTGCCGGTTGACCTATATGCGCAACATGCCTTGAAGAAGTCATCGCACATTTTCATTTGCGTATGTTATCATTGCGCTTTGCAGGCGAAAGTATCCAACTTCATCAAGTATCGTATCATCAAAGAAGAAGAGAAGCTCGCAGCAGGCGCCCCCTTTAATGCAAGTGACCAAACTGCTGCGGACTACCTGTCGTGCGTGGATGTCTACAGGAAACAGGGCGACACGTCATCCATGATTAAGGAGCTCGTGTTCTCGAAGCTCGAAGCCGATTTCGCGGACCAAACCAAACGTGTACCATCGACAGCGCAGGAAACGCTAGGCCTCCTGGCACACCTATCCCTCGATTGGAACTTGGGTATTCTCGTAGACTTCATGATCACGCCGTTCCCCAACAGCGCAGAGCAGCAACAGCAAACAGAGAATAAGTTGATCGTGCATCTCGGCTACAGCGATACGGTCCCGCTGTGGAAAATGCACAAGGAGAAGTTTTTTGGTTCGGAAACCCTTACACAGTCCTTCCGAGATTTCTGGGGCTTGATTTCTAACGGCGGCGTAGACGAACACAAGCTAGGACTACTTTTAAAAATGGAAGTCCGTGTTACCACGACGTGGAGCCTCGCGGCCTCTTCTCTGAAGAAGTCGAAGAATATTCAGGTGAAAGAGATACCGTCCACGAAGCTGAAAGCTGAGGACTGGCTGTCGGCGATTAACAGGCGTCTTCCCCAAGACGCGCAGCTCACGGAAGATAGTGACTTATACGTAAATGACTTAGGAATGTTCGCCCACGCCGAAGAGTTGTTAGAGGTAGACGAGGCAGCGGACATGGCGGCATTATACGCACTCATAAAGTTTCATGTCGCGCGGCTCCTCGCACCTTTCACTTCTTACAAGTTGCTACGCTCCGCCTTGGGAAACCCGCCTAACGACACGGCTGCCTCGCGGATTGTTACGAGAGAGTGCGTCGCCGCTATTGACCGGCTGTTCCCCTACGCGTGGCCAGTATTCCTCTTCGGCGAAAACATCACGTCAAGCAAGTTGTCGACAGTCAGTGGAATGTACTGGGACCTGAGGGAAGCGACGAAGACTGCTCTGTCTTGGCTATCGGATGATGATCGGAACGCGTCCGAGGCGAGGCTAGACTCGCTGGTTCCCTTCATTGCTTGGCCCAATAATCTCTACGATGCCTACGACCCGAACGAGCTGTCCATACTGTGCCCTCAAAATAAGGATAAATACACCGCATTTATCGGCTCTTACCTGGCTTCCGTCGAAGCGCTCAACGGCAAGCGCAAGGCCGAGCTGGCCTCCGGTCAGGTCAGTCGGCCCCCGGCGAATTACAGCGCCGGTCTTCGGGCTTTCGAAGTCACCGCCATGTACATCCCGTGGCGCGGCATTTTGTACGTTCCGCCGGCCATTTTGTTCGAGCCGTTCTACATCGACGCGAGCATCGCGTTCACGTGGGGCGGCCTGGGGCACGTCATGGCGCACGAATTGTGGCACGCTGCGTTCGGTGACTTCACGCTCGGCGTGTCCCCCGCGACTGACGTGGTCGTGAGTGCGACGCGCTATAAGAAGCACGAGTGCTTCTCCAAGGTCGAGGACGCGGCCGGAAGCACAGCCAAGACCGCGGACTACTCGGCGCCCGAAGGCTTTGCGGACATCGCCGGGTTGCAGACTGCGCAGTCTTGCTTCGCCAAAGGTCCGGGCGCTACCAAGAGCGGTGCAAACGGCACCGCGGGGTTCACCCCTGAGCAGCTGTTTTACATCGGCTCCTGCTTCAAGTGGTGCGCCGACAACGGTGACGCTCATCCTCTGGGTTCCGAGGTCAACACTAAGCCTCGCGTGCGCTGTAACGCAGCCATCATGATGGTCGCTGGCTTCGCTGAGGCGTTCGGCTGTCCGATCGACAGTCCCATGATGAAAATGCGCAAGGCTAAGCGCTTCTGCGACGACCCCAACTCGGGAGACCACGTCTCCACTGAAACCATAAAGTGATTCGGCTTTCTCAAGCACTTGAAGCTCGTTTATCTTTGATTATTTCGCAAGCAGTCTTGCTGCCTCTGACTGCGTATAGGTCATAAATACCGAGAATGTCAGCGAATGAGGTGGGAATTAGTCAACACGGGCTGTCGCTTGAGCCGAAGTTTGGAGACGCGGGCTTGTCTTCTTGAGTGCTGCAACCTTGAAGACAAGTCCGCTTGGCGAAATAATGGCTCCAGCGAAACCCCGTGTTCACGAATTTTTATCTATTCAAGCTTCCATCTTTTCCTGAACTTCTGCCTTCTTGGAGGAAATAGGAGTGACTTAAGGGTTATGCCTGCATAGAATGCATTTTTTTTTAACTTGGGAAAATCTACGACTGATCTGTCTGGGCGCTCAGGTGTCAGTGAGCGAGCTTAGTTTAAGTGGTAAGGGACAGAAAATGTATATATCTGAGACTACTTGACCTGGAAAATGAATCACCTGTTGTGGCGTGTTAAAGTTAAAACTGCATAGTATGGTGCATTACAAACCGAATGGCTATTTACATTATGACCTTCCTGTAGCGCTGGCATGTTTACAATTAATTTCATTGCCAGTACGTGAATCTTGCGATATAGGCTACTTCTGGGGAAACATTTTTTCATTTCACATTGGATGACTGCTCTAAAACACCCTTTGTAGCCTTCATTGTTCTCACGTGACTAGACTGGAGGCAGGTACATGACACTACCGTAAACGTAAGCGTTATGGAAACGTAAATAGCACTAAGGTTCGAAGTACGAGTTCGAAAAAGAGATTAAAATGGATGCCGCAGGGTCCTTAGATGGGCCGTGGGTGTTCATAGTATCTCATAAGCCATGCCGTTAAACGCGCTCTCGACCAGATGGAGCTAGTCACGCTAGTTGGCTCTAAATAGGAAATAACGATGTGTATTCTTGCATCAAATAAGTGTTCGCATATGGCCATGCCGACATTTCTATTGAGTAAAACCCTACACACATGCCCTAAGAATAACATTAAAAGTCTGAATACTATTTCGGTCCGAATATGGTTTGTTAAAATGAAACCAGCATCGACAGAGTGAGTCAATGAGATCCATATGCCTTATATCAACTCGGAAAACAGGCAGATACTTGTACCGTGTTGCAACGACTGCATTTAACAAGGAGTTAATGATTAGTTTTAAACGCAACAGGAACCCACGACAGAGTTCGCCAATGAAAGTGACCTGAAGCCCTACTACAAATGACAAAGCATTGGCGACGCTGAAGCGTCAGCCGTCTAGTTTGTTGACCTTGGTCTAATTTTCTCCACCGCATAACTTACGCTCTGAATATATCTTGGGAAAAGTTTGAGGGAATTCAAATTTACACTTGTAAGATTCGGAGTACGGGCTATGCGGTGGTGGGCGCTAGACCAGTGCCAACAAAAACTAGACGGCGCACACCTCAATGTCGCCAACGCTTTGTCATTTGTAGTAGTGCTTCAAGTCGCTTTCACTTGACGAACTCTGTCTGGCCTGCACTCTACTACAAGACCTGGTTTGTCCAGTATCAGGTAGCTTGCACGCCGATGTAATTGCAAAAAAAGATCATAAAAAAAAGCTATACATACAAGTTAAATGTTGTGTATAATGCGGCGATTCGTATGCTTAAGGAACTTGCCTTCGATGGAGCAGCACCGCCGTTCGAATTGTTCTGGACATTGCTGTTTTAAGGCGAAATCCTCAGGATGCCTCACCAAACACGCAAAGTGACGGTCGGCGTCGGCGCCGTCAACACGAATAATGTAAAAAAAGTCAGTTTTGCAACTAGGCCGAAGCAATGAATGCGATAGCAAGAAATTGGAATGTCGCACGAAGAACGACAAGCAGCTCGGTAATTGCAGCGCGCCACTGCAGCACGAGGAAGGAAGCTCGAAAAGAACGCAAGGTATACACAGGACAAGTGTGAACTAACAATTGGCATAGTTGTTACGTCTTTGTATTTGAGGAACACGCTGCAAGTGTCCACAATGCAGAAGCCGACGCTGTTTGGTATTTCTTTTTCTTTTAAACTGCGGCACGTGGAATGACCCATCTGCGTCTCCTGCTCCACGCGGTGGCGTCTGACGCCAAGTGTGCCCGGTATTCTTTTTTTTCTTCTACATCATAAGTGGGTACAGAAGTGGGCCACTTTTTTCGTGCGCGTCTCAAGGGCAGTTTTGTGCCTTTTTATATATATATAAAGACATATACATATCCGGGACATGACGGCGACGACAAAAATCAGCCGAGAGTGTCCATATAATTGCTATCGGAATAAAATAAGCATGTGATAACGTCACAGCTCGCCAGAATGTGACGTCACCATGGTGACATCCATATTGGTAGTTACTTTGCCTTCCTTGTCTCTTAGTGCACACATCTGGTTTATGCCCGGTTTTCTCTTGACAGCTTTGAGGTTTTGGTCCGTTCTTTAGAGCATGTTAAATTCTTTCCATGTTATACCTTCTTATGCCAGCTACCTTACGCCGATTGATTAACTCAGGCTGGTGATCTCTGGCCCCTGATCATGGTGACATCACATGGGTGACATGACATCACATGATGACGTCATCACATGACATATTCGCTTGGTCGAAGGTGGGCCGATCACGGAGGCACTGCAATACCATGTGAGGTGCAGAATGCATCCTATTCCTTCCGTACCGGAGGCAGTGCAAAACCACGTTGGGTGCGGAAAGCTTTAGGTTGGGATCATTACAGTCTACTGAGAAGATAAAAAAAGATGGCTTTCGCCTTCCAGGCATCTTGGCCAAATGCACAAGGAACCGTGGAGCTTTCTTTGGGCATCTTCGAGTTCTCACACGTTTACTTTGCGCACCCCCTCCCCCCCCCCCCCCCAAAGAAAAAGAAGAAAGAAGAGCCATCAGGTAGAGGACATCATCATCGTTATCATTATTTATCATATGGGCGCTCGTACAGGAACTCAGAGCAGAGTGGGTCAGGGAACAAACGGGGGTTAAGGATATCATAGTTGAAATCAAGAACAAATGGACATGGGTCGGGTACGTAGCACGTAGGCAGGATAACCGCTGGTCATTAAGGGTAACTGACTGGATTCCAAGAGAAGGCAAACGCGTGAGGCGGAGACAGAAAATTAGGTGGGCGGATGAGATTAAGAAGTTTGCAGGTATAACGTGGCAGCAGAAAGCACAGGACCGGGATGATTGGCGGAACATGGCAGAAGCATTTGCCCTGCAGTGGGCGTAGTCAGACTGATGATGATGATGATGATGATGATGACAGGAACTCGGACGCTGTCTGTGCTAAACTGCTTTGGAGATGTTTTCAACCTGCCTTCTTTGAAATGTATGTGTGACCGGCTTACGCGGCGAAGTATCGGAAAGATGATTAGAATTCGTAGTGAGCGTAGAGGAGCGATAATTGCAGAGATTTATTTATAAAGATATTAATCGAAAAGGCCTTATAATTTACTTCTATCATTGGCATTGTTTAGATGACAGCTGATTGCCGCATCATTTCTTAGTTTCTACCAGAAAGACAGTTCGTTGATCTACAGCTTAGGAAAATTGTTGCGCCGAAGCACACTTAAAACGGAACTTGCGGTGAAGAATTCGCGTAAGGTACTGGGAGAAAAACCGCCAGGCCTGCGCGGAACGCGCAGCACAGTCACAGCGAAAGCTGGGAGAGCACCATTTCTAAAACCCGTTGCAATCTATCTTGGGGCTACTAATGCAAGTACGCTTGCAAGGTACCCACTACTCCATTAATTGATTCGGTGGCTGATGACGACGAAGAATTATGGCTGAGCCCTTTGTAATGGGTTGGAAGCATTCAACGACCCCCCTCGTAATGCAATTCATATTCTGTGCCGCCTGGTTACACAAATGACATTCTGTGACGCCTGGTTGTCGTTTCACTCTTCTGCCACGTTATATTGCGCATGTTAACGCGGTTCCTTCCCGACTAAATGCTTGTATAGCGTTTTTGTGCGCCGGGTTTTCGAGCACAGGCATGGCTCAGCGGTAGAACACTGGGCTGGCACGGAGCGGACCCAGGTTCGAACCCCGTTCCATCCTGAACTTTTTTTTTTCTTATTTCGCGCGATAGTGGTTACGGACACCGGCGGCGGCGGCGGTGGCGGCGGACAACTACGGCACCCTAGTTGTGATCTCATAACAGCTTTCGCTGTAATAAAATAGGACAATTGCTAGAAAACACTTGCGTAATATTCACTCCCGGAGGTTCATATAGGAATCACAACTCGAACTAACTCGTTTCTTTAAATCATATCAAGATGCGAGAGAGCTTTATATGAATGGGAATGAGGTTAAATGTAGTCAATATTTGATAGTCTTATCCGTATGTGATAATTGGTCGGGCAATAGAGTTGTCCGTATCCCAGACTGACAAGACCTGGTCTATTTCTCAAGAGTTGTGGTTTGCGCATTTGCTACACCATGACGTTATGAGTGTTTAGCGCAACTCAGAGTAAAATGAAGCAAAGGTAGGGATAGAAGGACGGAGAACATGCTCACGCTGTTGTCTTATCCTCGCATCTACTCCTACCTTTGTTTCCTTTCACTCCCTTCTACGCATACTTTTGCTTCCTTTTACTGCAAAACACTCAGAACGTCAAAGTCTGTTCTATATACTTTGTACGTGTGTGCGTGCGTGCGTGTGTGTGTGTGTGTGTGTGTGTGTGTGTGTGTGTGTGTGTGTGTGTGTGTGTGTGTGTGTGTGTGTGTGTGTGTGTGTGTGTGTGTGTGTGTGTGTGTGTGTGTGTGTGTGTTTGTACGCGCGCGCGCGCGCGTGTGTTTCCCATAGGACACTTGTATTTGCCCTCTGGAACGAAAAAAAAATTACACCATCTCCCGCTAAAGGGAACCATGCGTAGATGCGAAGCAGTGGGCGCTAACGCTTACACTGGCGGCGGCGTTGACGCTGGTGCTCATCGCGGCGTTGTGCAGGAGAGAAATGTGGGGAGGCGCAATCACGCAGTGATGGACCGGTGTTTCCTACTGGAACATGCTAATCGCTGCTAATGGCCAATGAGAGACAGAAGACTCCGATTGGACACAGAGACCCGCAGTCCGCTTTTAGTTAACGCGCACGCTGCGAATTTTTATCGTTCGGCAACGCACAGGAGAAATCTCCCCCCCGGCACAACCTTGCAGGCCAAAATCCAGTGCCTATATATACGGGGTGACCAGTGAACGGTTGTGCAACGCGAGCAGTCGGTTTTTTTTCAATCAAGAAACTCGCTAGCAGACGCTGCCTGCGTCGGCGTTCCTAGGCGAAAGAGGGGGAGCGTAGGAGAGGAGAGAGGGCGAGGGGATGCGCATGCGCAATGGGTGTGTAAACGCCGCGGGAGGCATGCCTAGAGGAGATAGAGGGGGAGCGTAGGAGAGGACGTGCGTGGTGAGGGTTTGCGCATGCGCAGTAAGGGTGGTCACGCCGCACACCACCACCACCACCACCGGATTGAACTTCGCCATAAGATGCTTCACATCTAAAAAAATTTACGGCAGATCCACGAGGTGAATGATGATGAGATTGGGCGAAGCTCCTGGAAGTAATCATCGGTTAAATCGTGAAATTTCTTCCGTTAATTCGCCCGATAAAAATGACGTGAAACGATTGATTAAATGTTTTATCAAACTTTTATTGCTGGTTTCCGTTGTCCTTTCATTATGACCGCTTTGTGGTCGGTGAAATGTAAGCTAAGTGGTTCTTGCACTGGTTGCAGCGGCATCCTTATCCATACGAGCACACACCGACGGCAACGAGCATCGTCAACTACAAACCTGTATCGCTATATGGTTTTGATTATAAAACCATTGCTTTAGAAAACACCTGGCGTCTTTCGTTAGGCAGCTGGCGTCTTTTCGTTTTGCTTTAGAAACATCTGGCGTCTTTTCGTTTCGCTTTTAGAAAAGATCTGGCGTCTTTCGTTGGTTTATTTCAGCAATCAACGGCGTTTTGAACAAAATTTTTATTGTTTAATCACGCACAGGAGAAATCTCACCAGGCACTACCTTGGAGGTAAACAATGGCTGCTACTGGGAATGAGAGACAGCAGAAGTCGGCTTTTTTTTTTTTTAACGTTTCCTACTGGAACATGCCAATGGCTGCTAATGGGGAATGAGAGACAGATGAATTCGGCTTTTAGTTAACGCGCACGCTGCGAATTTTTTATTGTTCAACAACGCACAGGAGAAATCTCCCACCGGCACCACCTTAGAGGTCAAAGCGTAAGACTTGTTACGCACTACGACTACGACTACGACAACGAAGAGGGACGAACGGGTGCCGCTTTAAGGAGCTTCGCCCCTAAAAAGGTCAGTGGCCCAACAGCGCCCTCGCTCGTGCTCCAACAAAGCGTTCAGATTGTTCGCGGATTCGGGTCAACTGTCTCGCTGGGCAGGCACCGAACGCAGTTATACATCCGCTTTCTATGCAATCCGTGCTTCAGGATAGACAGATACGCGTTTCCAGTTTCGTCGCCGGATCACCGCACGTTTAAACCGTGCGCATTGTTTGCTATGACGGCTGCCTGACAGGCCGTATGAACAGGCGCGGAAATTGCCTCATTGCATAACAATGGAAGAATCGCGAGTGCCGAGATCATGAAACACCCACGGAAATGTAGTAGACATCATGCGGGTCCTTTTCGTATATTTTAATGTGGCCGTGCTAGTCCGCCGATTTTCGTGCATTCATTTCTGCTACTAAATGACAGTATTCCCTTTTTCGTTTTTGCTGGAGCTGATTCCAAATTGACGAAGTCGATACCGGAGTAGTCGCGAACATTTCGATTCTTCCTCGCAAAAAGAAAGCAGCAAAGTTTATACAGCTTCCCGTGACAGTTCCGCCGTAATAAAAACATTTTTATTGAACTACTCCCTTTATATTCGATTTACCGTACAATCATTGAAATGCTTGCGAACTGGCAATGCAAGAGTGAAATGTCATCTGCCGCTTCAAAATACAAGGCATAAAGTACACTGAACTGCGAGGCAGCTGCCAACGGCAATCGAAAGTTTTTCTTACACAATGGTTTTCACGCACCACGGCGTTCATCGCCCTGTGTTCCGAAACTGTCTTGCAATGGAAACATCAGCACAGATACACACGCTGAAACGCAGGGTGAAGGCGTGCCTATGAACGCTGCCTGCAACTTGCTCAGTCTGTACAAAGGGCGCCGTATACTTTGCATTTGCAAGCTTTACGGAGCCTACATGAACACGTAGGCTTCCTAGCAAGCGAAGATAGCAGGCGCACACAATGCGCGATGTGGCGCGTAAATACACTAACAAAACGCTGACGCATCCCCCCGTCTCTGTCACCCGGTCGTAGATCAGGGTTTTTGATCCGTGAAGCGAACGCTGACAGCAACACCCCACTGCTCGGCATTTATAATCTTTCGGAAGCTGCTGCGATCGTTGCTCGGCTTTGTGCGCTCCAAAGTCGATTTGCTGCATCCGGTAGACTTTTACTCTTGGGCCACTGTGGGGAGACCGGTGCGTATCCTGCTGTATAACATCGGCTTGGGCTAGGCGAACAGAAAACTTTCTTGCGAACTCAGCGTGCGCGCCCTGTGCTAGCGTTTGAGTTCGTTTCGACATTTCTTTCGGAGACGCTTGTAGCTTATGGCGATGTGTATATTAACGTCCTGCAGCACTGTCTTTAGGAGGCTCGGAAGTACATTAAGTATTGAGTCCTTAGTTTAGTGAGGAATTTATCTGTGCTAGTTCCTCGAGTCGCAGGGCCCTCGTTTGTTAATCGAAAAATAGCAATCCTTTGCCCCTCCAGACGCGCATTGGCCTCGAGTCGCAGGGCCCTCGTTTGTTAATCGAAAAATAGCAATCCTTTGCCCCTCCAGACGCGCATTGGCCTCGAGTCGCAGGGCCCTCGTTTGTTAATCGAAAAATAGCAATCCTTTGCCCCTCCAGACGCGCATTGGCCTCGAGTCGCAGGGCCCTCGTTTGTTAATCGAAAAATAGCAATCCTTTGCCCCTCCAGACGCGCATTGGCCTCGAGTCGCAGGGCCCTCGTTTGTTAATCGAAAAATAGCAATCCTTTGCCCCTCCAGACGCGCATTGACAAATTCGTTCAGAACAGAACTCCCACGAGGAATACCCCACCCGCGCGGACGTAGCATTAAGAGGTAGTCGCGTGGAGGCTATGTTGAAACAAACTGTAGGTGGGCTACGGCAGTCGGCTAATCTTCGTTTATACTAGACCTTTCTGACCTGGGAGTCAGCGAGTGAGTGAACAAACGAACCAACAAGCGAACTTACGCGCGTGATTGTATGTGTGTGTGTGCGTGTCATACCAACATCACATTGCGTGACGCCATATGATGACGTCATCACATTACATTCTGGCTTGGTCAAAGGTGAGTCGATCACCGAGGCAGTGCAAAACCAAGCCAAGTGCAGAAAGCTTACAATGCCTCCGATCCTGGAGGCTATACAAAGCCACGTTAGGTGCAGAAAGCTTTTGAAACAAGGGGGGCTGGGGGGAAGGGTCAATACGTCTACTTAGAAAAAAAGAAGATGCCTTTCGCCTTCCAGTCGTTTGGCGAATGCATAGGGAGCCTGTGAGTTTTGGGCTATACTTTTAGGACCAGCGTCACCGTTTCTTCCGGCAGGAATCGAATATCAGTCGATACTTTGTCGGAAACAATGATTCATAACAAACTCGTAGTGCGAGATTGCAGCCATCGCTGAAAATAAAGGTGAAGCAGAGGAGAACACGTGCACGAACAACATCGTTTCGCACATGGCGCCGCTATATCCTGCAGCTATAGCGGAGCCATAACGCTCGGAAAGCCAAGTGCTGGAATCGCCGCGCCGCGAGGGGAGCACATTTCTATGGAAAACAACCAGTCTATGCGAGGGAGAGAAACAAAAGCAGCAACCCGAACTTTCCAATGACCCAGCGTCGAGCGTTTGTCCTCGCGCGTATATCGCTGTCGGCTGCTCCCCTCTCCCCGATGTCCGCGCACAGCATTGTCGCCTTCGACATGCACGAAGAAAGGAAGGGAACCACTTTGCGCTGCTCTGTTTCGGAGCACGTCGTGCCAGGAGCGTGTCTCCGTTGGCACGCGGGTCTCTTTATTGCCACACTGGCGGCTACGGTGAGGCGCAGCTCATTTTTTTGTTTCGTTCTCTTCCGGTGGTCCATAAAATTCCAAATGCCGGAACGCTTCCGCATGCCCATAACAGTGCCTGACGCGGATCGCCTCCCCGCCTTCTGCATGCAGACCCGTTATAAGCCGGTAAATCACTTTTATGCGATTTGGTGAGCGCGCTTGAACCCGTCGAGCTGTCATGCGTGGCAGCGTCATCCAGGGAATTGAGAAGACCACGAGGCAGCAAGTAGTGGCAACACTGGGAAACAGCTTTCTGTCTTTACTCTTAGACCGATGCTATTAGCAAGCTGAACAACTTTTTTCGCCAAGCCCATCGCCTGATGCTGACATGGAGCGGCTTTCCCTATTCTGGAATAGATTGTACGGCTGTTTAATTTTAGCGCAGCGTGCGCAGATCCCTCTGCGCCAGAAAAACTAAATATCCCAGTGCAGTAGACAAGCACGGGTTTGAGTACGGGCTAGTTAGTATTCAAACCTGTTGGTATCTTCATTGCATTGGCATTTTTGTGTATGCTGTACGCAAGTTTATACTAGAAGACAAGAACTTTGGCGGTGGCGAAGTCTTTGTTACCAGCTGCGGTCCCAGATCTGCCAGTTATAGCTTAAATGATTTCTATAAGTCGTCGAATTGCAGCGATATATCCATATAGCACCAGTGAGTAGTACTCGGCCACATCGAGAACTGGGTCCGAACCACCCAACGGTGACCGGGCTTTTTAGACAGTGCCGATATCCTTCATTTCACACTAGCAATACGTTTCTTAAATATAGGATGACCGTATCATTTGACATTGTCTGCATGCGCTAACTACTTATTGAGTGAACGAATTAGGAGAAAAGGACTAGGAACATGGTAGCTTGCTGCAGTGTTTGTCTGGGAAACGGCTGACCAATAACTGGTCGGCGCGCGGAGAGAGAGAGAGAATAAAAAAGAGAGAAAGGCAGGGAGGTCAACCAGAAGTGTAGCATCCGGTTTCCTACCCTGCACTAAGGGGAAAAAAAGAAAGAGGGAAAAGAAAAGCGAAGAGGAGAGTAGACGCGCGAATATAAAAAAAAAAGATAAAAAAGGAGGGCGGGGTGCTATAGCCTATTCAATAGGCCACCGCCACGCAAAAAGGTCGGCGCGTACTTCGCATTTTAAGTGTGACAGGTAGCCAGCGCAAGTGTTCGACCACTCGAAAGACGCAAAAAGAGTATTCCATGAATGTACGTGAATTAATTCATTCCAAAGGCGTTGTTGGCGACTCGTATATAAAGGAAATCGAAGTAGTATGACAGTACCTTTGCAGAATTCCCAGTTCGCATACAATGTTAGGGCGTTCTGCTAGCTGATGAATTCATTTTGACTTGTACCGGTGTTGCACTAAAACCGGACCATGGGAAGTTAAAACAAAACAAAGCAAAGAAATTTTGCGACAGCTGAATGCATGCAAGTTACGGAATGGTACCATCAGCGCAAAACACTCGTTCGAAGGCCCCGTGAAGCTTGCTTCAGTTTCATTCCATTATACAAAGGCCCTAGGAATTTTCTTGTTGCTCTATTGTCAAGTTTTCCATGTTGCTTCCACGGAGTCGTTTGCCGATGGAGGCCTGTCCAGTTTCGCAAGTTAAACCGATGAACACCTACACTGAGCGAGCGTCTGAACAATGAAGCCTCTGTCAAGTTTTCTAATCTACTTGACTACATAAGGCAAACACTTTCGACATATTGCAATTGCAACCAAGCCAAGGGCATAGACAATACGTTTGCTTAGGCTGTTGCATTTCTTTGTCAGTTTACCGAAATTATCCCAGAGTTAGGCTACTCTATGCCGTAACATCAAGTTTATGGCGTACTAGAAGACGCTACGTCCGCAAAAAGTACTCGCGAAAAATTAACGGCTTGAAAGGTGCAAGCAGCGCGCAGTTATTAATCCATGAAAAACGCAAAAGTAGCGTTGTTCATGGTCAACAGATTAAAATTGCAAAACACATTAGGAATCGGTGCGCGAACGAAATGCTGACGCAAGTATTGTGAAAAGTCCGCGTTTGCCTAATATGAGCGAAAAAAAAAGTGCTTTGTGAATTAAATGCAGCTCTGGATTATTTCTGTTATGTTTAAGAGTACTATTGGTATTGGCTATTGTTAAAGGATGCTATTAGAGACCGCATCAGAAGTTTTCGGATATGTTGGCTTCATATTGTCGTTTTCTTTTATATTTCTATGACACAGGGGTCGGTAACCTTTGGAGGCAGAGGGCCAAGCTGCATGAAGCCGACTCAGCGGGCACCGAATGGCAAATCGGAAAAATTGGAATGGTGGGGGGGGGGGGGGTGGCTTTGCAGACATAGAGAAAAAAAATGTTGCAGTGGCTTAGCTCGGCTATGCCAGGATATACGTAGCGTTAGCAAAGGTTCAGCCGATTCTTAGCTTTCCTGATTGTCTAGATTGTCTAGGATTAGCTTGATTATCATGCTTACTGCTGCTCCAATGACACACAAACACGGTATACGTATTATGTGGCACATGTATATTTTTTACTCAAGGTCAGGTTGCTTCTCTATTGCCACAAAGACGGCTTGGTGATCAGTGAAGTAACACGCTGCCATATCTATGGCCCCAACACAGTATTCTGTTCAGTCTTCCTACCCTCAACCGCTAATTGCCAGGCAACTACTTCGGGATCTGATGAGTCACGCTTCTCCGCTCTTCTAGGCCGTTGAGCAGCATTTGCGCTCTCCTTCTCCATGGCTTTACCACACTGGCAAACGCCAGTCAGAAGCGCAGCGGCTCCAGCGCAGTGACAGACGGCGACTGCACAGCGAAGGCGAATAGCTGCGTGCGCGACGGCGCCAGTGCGTCTACCACGGTTACGACGTCACTCCTCTGGAATGCGCAGACCGGAGGCGGTGAGTTGCGCGCGGCGGCGGCGGAGTGCGCGGGAAATGCCGGATCCGTTGCGCCAGCTGTGTGACATCACTGATCCTCGCGCATGCGCAGCACGGCTCTTGATGTGCCGCGCGAAACGGGTTTGGCTAGGCCAGTGTAGCTAACGCAACAAAAATCTACGAAGTGACAATGCAAAAAACTGGATTAGAATTCATGTTTCTGTTCAGTGCCGTAGGTTATAAGCGAAAATCCCACTTTAGGTCAAAACTGCCATGTCAGCCTTCAGATAGGAAGTGATGTCAAGCCAGTGGCCACGTAATACTGCCCCGCGGGCTGCTCGTTGCCTATTCCTGCTGTAACACGTCCGGTGCTTTGACGTTTAGGCGAACCTTGCGTTCCCCACCGTTACATTTGCCTGTTTCTGAAGAGCGACATGCGCTTGAGGCGTCATTTAAAACAGTCCTTGAAGGTACAACTCAGAAGTTGAGCTATATAATCTTGCTGCATGCTTGCGGGGATTAGATGTACTTACATTAGGCTTTCTGCTCAAGCAGACAGGTGTAAACGTACTTTATGATTGCCGCCCTGTAGACTTTCTCGGTTTCTGGCCCTTCGACCCATATCGAGTAGGAATCGTACCCAAGCATAAACCAGGGAATAGTTGGTTTATTTAACGAGACGACCAAATGGCGAGACCCCTCTCAGCTCTATTGCGAAAAATTGGAAGGAGGTTGGAGTTGGAAAGATGGAAAAGTTCGAACTGAAGAGGGTTCTTCTACAGCTTGTGTTTCGACGGCAGCGGCAGGGAATGGTAGAGCGTGACATGACATGCATATCCTGCCATTCACGTCACGTTCCGTCATTGCCATTCACGTCACATCATTCTCGTATATGTCATATTAATGAAATGGACATTACGCCCGCTGTGTCATCATGTCATCTGGGCCGTTCATGTACTGAAATAGATGACATGCATGTTATGCCACTGATATCATTATGTGTGGCGTGGAAGTCAAATTAAGCAATTGCCTCGCATAATGGAGGCAATAAGGTTGTATGTATGCCTTAAAAAGTGAGAAATCCTTATTGTATCACTGGAACATATTGAGAAGAAGTTATCAGTGACATGCGATCACTCGGGAACATT
This sequence comes from Rhipicephalus appendiculatus, assembly GCA_030522465.1. Classification (NCBI taxonomy): domain Eukaryota; kingdom Metazoa; phylum Arthropoda; class Arachnida; order Ixodida; family Ixodidae; genus Rhipicephalus; species Rhipicephalus appendiculatus. The sequence goes on along the minus strand of JALIZH010008388.1, from coordinate 7,014 downwards.
TGCATCTGCGAAGCAACTGTCGTTGTCATTGAGTTCACCTCCGTTATACGTTAATTTTCCATAATTTGGAATGTACAATAGGCGTCTACATTGAAGCTGCAGCCGAATCATTGAAACATTGAATACTTGCATGAGACTTTCTTTCTCTATATCTGAAGGCTTCAATGAGTGTTGTAATGTCTTATATTCAAACATGCGCACAGACAATTGCACTAAATGTTGTACGGGGCCTGTCAGCAGCGAGGCTCGCCAAGTGGTGGGTAGGGTTCCTAGCATATTGCCTGAGGTAAGTACGCATCGTTTCAACGGTGATGTGCGTCATGATCGGATAGTCTTGAGCAATGGCAATGGTCTCAGCCGTCGATGCGCCGCGTGGTACACCAAGGCATATCCTGAGAGCCTGAGCTTGAATGCTTTGGAGTGTGCGCAGGTTAGTTTTGCACGTGTTGGACATTACAGGCAGGCTGTACCGCAGGAATCCAATAAACAATACCCTGTACAGCTGTAACATAGACTGTACAGACACTCCCCAAGTTTTTCCTGCAAGGAACCTGAACAAGTGACAAATGGCAGTCAAGCGTTTTTTCACGTAGTTCACGTGTGGGGTCCAAGACAGGTCTCCGTCGATTATGACTCCCAAGAACCTGTGATTCCGGCTGGATGCCACGAATTGTCCGTTAATTGTTATATCGTAAGCGGACATTTGCTTTCTGGTGAATGCCACGACCGCACACTTTTCACTTGCGATCTCGAGCCCCTGTTTACGTAGATAATGTGATGTCACTGATGCTGCCTTCTGAAGCCGAGCGCGAAGTTGCAGTCGAGTCACACCTGACGTCCATAGACAGACGTCGTCAGCATAAATTGAAAGTCGTACGCTGCTTGGCTGCTTGTCGACTAGTCCAATGAGTGTTAGGTTGAACAAAGTCGGACTTAGCACTCCGCCTTGCGGGACTCCTCGGCTACCGTAATACTCCGATGTCGGGCCATTCTCAGTCTGCACGTGGAATGATCTATTCTGTAAGTAACTGTGTATCCACATATAGATCTTGCCACCAAGCCCTGCTGCTTCTAGCGCGTTGAGGATGGCTTCGTGGGTGACATTGTCGTAAGCCCCTTTAACGTCAAGAAACAGAGCAGCAGATAATCGTTTACAGGCCTTCTGATGTTCGACATATATCACCAAGTCAACTACGTTGTCGATTGATGAGCGGCCACGTCAGGTTATACGCCTGCGGAGAAGCCGGTGTATCCTCCGTGGTGCCTGACCCTTCCACAAGTACGTCTTACAATTCCTGGAGTGCAGAAGAAATCACATTTGCCTGCGCCAGCTCTAAAACAATTGAGCCTACACCTCTTGCACGAAATTTATAGTAACCACGTGCACATCTACACCGATGGCTCGACCACAGTGTCCATTTCTGGCGGTGCGGTGGTGATACCAGCTCGAGGAATAACCCTGCGAATCAAGCTGTCACATGTCACTACGTCTACGGCGGCAGAACTTGCGGCTCTGCGCGGTGCCCTAGACTACATCGCATCCCAGAGACCGAGCAAATGGGCTGTGTTTTCCACCTCGAAACCGGCCTTACAGTGCATGAAGTCAGTTCTCCGACGAGGTTGCCACGAGCAGCTCACGTACGAAATTGTCAAATTCCATCACCACGTCAAAGAAGCAGGCCACAAGGTTAATTTTCAGTGGCTGCCTGGTCATTGTGGGATCAGTGGCAATGATTCCGCAGACAACGCCGCTCGCTCATCCCATCAAGAAGAACGCACCTTCCCTATTCCTCTCTCAAGAACAGACGCTGCAAGGCAGCTTCGTCACCTGGCACGAAGACTATGTCTCCTGGAGTGGAACACACCAAACATACGACATACGAGACTCCACCAAATAAACCCTCAACTGGAACTCCGTCCTCCATCCGGACTTCGTAGACGTGAAGCTTCGCTTCTGTGTCGGCTTTGGTTGGGGGTGGCCTTCACGAAGGCCTACACAACTCTAATTGGAGTGACCGACAGTGCGGCATGCGAGGTCTGCGGCACCGAAGAAGACATCGATCATTTGCTATGCCATTGCACTCGTTATGCCTCTGATAGACGAAAACTTTCTGACGCGTTGCGACGATTGGACGATCGGCCGCTCTCCGTGCAGATGCTGCTGGAGCACCGTCCTCGCCTTTCGTCGGCTCACAAGGCAGTCAAAGCCCTTTTGTGTTTTTTGAGGACTACGGGCCTACGTGAGCGCCTTTGACTTTTGTACAGTGCTGCCGTTACCTACGCGTCAGCACAGTTACTGACCATTTTCTTCTCTCCTTCTCTTTTCTCTCTCTCATCTTTATGCTCCCCTTTCCCATTCCCCCAGCGTAGGGTAGCCAACCGGGCATGTGCCTGGTTAACCTCCCTGCCTTCTCTCTTGTTTTTCTCCTCCTCCTCCTTATATTCAAACAGAAATGAGTACTCACAAATTTCAAGCCACCGAATCAACCAAGCATTGTGTCATCGGTACAGAAACAGTGATTATAAATTTCCAATGGTGTACCATCGAATCCATCATGAATGAAGTGGCAAGTGCTCACCAATTTGTATTTCGAGTATTCTTAGTCTCCAAATGCGATGGAATGGAATAAATGAACCCGTTAAATCACATTTCCGGTTTAGGATGGCAGGAAGAAGCCAGGCAGTGGTATGCAGGCAAACAAAGAAAAAGGTTAAATTCGATAGGTACCATATAATCGCAAGTTTGAAAGAATGATTGTTTTGCGCACGAATTGTTTTACGCACGTTGGCATTACGTACGGACGGGCTGTTCTATGTGCAGAGAGGGGTTTCGTTAGTTTATATTATACGTTCACTCGGGACGGACATGCGTTGTACAGCGTTGCTTGCCTATTTATTTATTTATTTATTTATTTATTTTTCTAACAATACATAACATCTCGTTATTGCAACGGCGCTGAAGTAGCGGTGAAGAAACACGCCTGCAAATGTTTAACGCCGAACACGCGCATAGGATGCTACGTTTCCCTGCCTAACTTCTTTCTTTTACGCATGAGTGCGTTTCAAAAAAGGTTCCTGAATGTCGGAATGTGCTTACTTTTTCTTTTTACATAGCCAAACCCCTTAGCTTAAAGCGTTGTATTTGTACGAGCACATGGAGCTCGGATCGAATTGAATAAACGGAGAAGCCCTTCATCGGAGTAAGGCACGCTGTTTACCGAATACAATGGGTAGAAGTCGGCGCCTAAAGAAGTAAAGTGCACCTCTACCTTTTCTTTACGTTAGGAAAAGGAGCAGCAGCGAACGAGAGAGAGATTGGACAAAGAAGAGGAGGAGGTGAATAGGAGAGAGAGAGAAGGAGAAAGACACACGGACTCATACCGGAATTCGATGCATGAATACAGAACATATAGCTCCCTTCCTGTGCGAGTGCGGTGCTCTTTCTAATGGTTTCTCCAGCCAGCCGCCATCATTCCGTGCTTGGAGCGTAAAGATTCGCGATTTGAGGATTTCGCTAAAGCACGGAACGTGAAGACGTCCTTAGTGCAGACCCCGGGCCTAGCTTTTCGTTTTCTTCGTGTCTTTTTTTTTCATTTTTCTTTGCTATTACAGCTGTCAAACTTTCGTAAATCCTCTTCCCGCATTTCTTTTTGTTGTGTTATCTTTTATTTCCCCGGGAAGACGTGAAACTAAGGTGACATACGCAAAGAGCACAGCTTTGCCGAGAATACAGGGTGCAGGAACAGGATGGGACTTCCGTTATGTTTCTTTATTTTTTTCTTTTGTTTGAAGTTCGCAGAGTACACACCTTGGTTTGGTTTTGCCGACCCAGCTGCTGTTCGCCGTTCGCGGCGCACTAAATAAAATTTGCGCGCTGTCATTCCATCTAAGCATTCTCCGAAATGTAAATTGCTTTTAGGAACGAGTGTCCCACCGAAGGCAACAGGTTGTTTCTTGACACCAGTGCTGGGTGCTTGAACGTGTTTCGGGTGGTTCGGGGGCTTTCGTGGCAAAGAAGCAGAAGCCAGCCCGTTTCCTGCAAAATAATCCTTGAAGTGCGCCTGAGCTTCCTAAACATTTTTTAAGCAATTAAGTATAAGTGACGTATCCTAAAGCAGCGAAAAGGGAATGACAGAGTTATTATAGTTAGTTATTACCTGGCTGCCTGAAGGCAATGACACGCTCAAAGAAGTATTTTACCGTATTGGAATACGCGGCGAGAAGCGTAGGGCAAGAGTAAAGCAACTTTGAAAACACTTGTATTCAGAGATAAATGCCATTACATGTTCGATGGTCGAGGCATGCAAAAGACGTCTAGATAATTCTGGAAAGAAAACAAGACGGCACGCCCATTCCTTGGGATTTGCTAATGATAAAGACAGACAGACAGACAGACAGACAGACAGACAGACAGACAGACAGACAGACAGACAGACAGACAGACAGACAGACAGACAGACAGACAGACAGACAGACAGACAGACAGACAGACAGACAGACAGATAGACAGATAGATAGATAGATAGATAGATAGATAGATAGATAGATAGATAGATAGATAGATAGATAGATAGATAGATAGATAGATAGATAGATAGATAGATAGATAGATAGATAGATAGATAGATAGATAGATAGATAGATAGATAGATAGATAGATAGATAGATAGATAGATAGATAGATAGATGCGCATGCTAAGGCACTTTACTTGTTGCGCATGCGATGCTCTTGCTGATGTAGTCACTTCGCGCCGCTTCAAGGCGTTGGCTAGCCGGTCAGTCGACGCTCGCATTGTACTCTTGAAGACTCTGGAGATTGTACATATTACTGAGGGCAAAACAAGGGGAAGGGTTTAAAAACCACGAAGTACAACCCAGAACTTTCGCGGTGTAGTTGGGCGATTTGTTGAATGAGAGCGGCGATAATACAACTCGTCGTTATGGTCAACCTTGCAAAAACAACAAACTAGATAACGGTACCGAACTTCAAGATGACGCTACAATGTAACGTATTACGACATCAAAATCTAGTTACGCGCTTCAATTGCCGGACAGGGCGGCCACGTAATAACGATATTTCTCTCCTACACATTGCCCCCCCCGCCCCTACCCCCCCCCCCCCCCTCTCACACACACACACACACTTTTTTTAAATCTCAAGATGTTCGTTTAGCTCGTCGCTGAGTAGAGTGCTGATGGATTAGACCAGCGTCGGGCTCGAGCCACTTTAATGGCGAGGCCAGTACCGAATTTCAAAATGACGCTACTATAGAAAATATGGGGCTATGGGGCCTTACCGTGTCCGAACAGCACATCCAGGGGAGAATCGCCGTAATCTAAACTTGTGGTTGGCCTCCGGAATTGTCCGCCGTGTTTCGATAGGCAGTCTCGGAGGTCAGCTTTCGCGGCTTTCTTTGGGGGAAGCACTAGCAAGATTCTGACACCAGATGCCGCTTAGTCCGAACCTGTCTTTGCGTTTTGGCCACCAAAAATCATGGGCGTCTGCCTCGAGGACACCGGCGCGCTTGCGCAGACTACCTGGCCATAAAAGTGTCATTATGACATCAAAAACGTGTTATACCCTTCAAACCCCAAACAGCCCACGTAATAACGATATAACCCTCCTACACATTGCTTGCCCCCCCCCCCCATGTCTTTATTCCACGAGATGATGGTTCAGCTCGTCGCTGAGCACAGTGCTGACGAATTAACAGCTCGAAACGTTGCAATGGTGAGGCCAGTATACCCTGACTATGTCGCACGTGGACGCCCCGTCCTTTTTTCTCTCGTCTGACACTTTTCGACTTTTTCCGTTCAACGGCCCATGTTACTTCTTCACTGTCTACTTTCTTGGAGGCCGTCGTTTAGGTTTCGCAGGCACAATAGCATGAAACGCTGCTCGCCTGGAAAAGCAATACAGGGTCATTGATGGATTACGCTGAAAAGGCTCGCTCCTACGCTCGCCTACTTTCAAACCCCTTACTTTTTATGAACGTCTAGCTGTATATTTGTATATATTTTCTTGGTCGAAGTTTTGCTCAAAGTCTCTAGCGTTCAGAATTTGGTTTATTTTTTGTTGGGGAGGGGTGAAGTCTCGCTGGTCTGGTTAAGGATGTCCCTGTTTACATTTTCGTTTTCTTCGCTTCTCAGTTTTTGTTCAGTGGACCCCATTTTGTCTCGGTTGTGTAAGTTTCCGTACTTATTTTTTAGTGCCTTTCCTTTTATGCTTTGTAGAAGGTATCAGCTTATACTGAACAAACCAAAGGGAACCCCGCGTTCTGTGAATCTATTCTTTTGCTCAATCTTTAGCTGAAAGGGTAACTTTTTAAATTTAATTTTCACGTTGTCAGTTTGGTTATGCAGAGAATAAACGTGCCCATCGTGCACTACTGGCGTATGAGGGCAAACAACAGCGAAGCTAGTGTTCGACCTAGCTGAGTTTTGCTAGTAATGCCAAGCTTTTGCTACAGATGGTAATTTTTTCCTAGTAGTACGATGGCTAGACTGGGCTATTCTTCTCCGGTTTCGGTTGGTTTCCCACACTGCGCACTTGTAACGTGGTATTGGCGGGAATACGTCACGTGACTATTCGCATGATGTTACGTGATTTTAGTCACGGGGCTAGTATTACATGATATTACATGATTTTAGCCACGTGACTAGCTGTTACGTGGTCCTTGGCGAGAGCATGTCACGTGAATACTTTTCACTTGATGTTATGTGATTTTAATACCATGAGTAGTTGTTACACAATGTTACATTGGTTTTTGTATCGTGTTATCATAGGATGTTATGTGCTATTTAGCCACGATACTAAATGTTACGTGATGTTACGTGATTTTTCTTCATGTGATTAGATGATGTGTGTTCTTACGTGATTTTTTTTGCGTGAATATTCACGTGATGTCTCTTGATTTTAGTCACTTTACCATTTACTTGATTTTAGTCACGTGATGTTAACCCTTTACGTGATGGTAATTTTTAGCCACGTCAATCGCTGGTACATGATGTTAC
>JALIZH010008384.1:0-16696 GCA_030522465.1 Rhipicephalus appendiculatus | reverse complement strand
AACCTCAGGGGACAACAATGCCATATTTTATTTTCAGGTCTATTTGCCCAGAAATGTAGAGAGAGAGAGAGAGAGAGAGAGCTCTTTATTGAAAAGCAGAGAATTTAGCCGGCGTGTGTAAATCGCTGACTTGCTACTCTGCGTGGGGAAGGGGATTGGGGACTGAAAGACACAAAGAGAGAGAGAGATAGAAAAAAATAAAAAGTTAAAATAGAATAAAAAAAAGGTAAAAACACAAACTGAGTTTTTTTGTCTCTTGGGCGGGGACGTGTGCTGAGAGTGACTTATTACGTGCTTTCAAAGGTGCCATTAAAGTTTGTCGAGCTGACCGATGCTCTCTAAGTATCTGAATAATAGTTTCATAGCATGCCTCTGTTGCGTGGCGCAGGGTAAAGGGCCCAAGGCGCAGTCAATTGATAAAGTTCTTCGGGTCAGCATATGCATGGAATGTTCATAGAGCGCACGCTCATCGGCATACGCTCGGCACTCAAATAAAATATGTTCCACAGTTTCTATGGAGCCACAGTTATTGCAGTATGGACTTTCGGTTTGACCAAAGCGGTACCGTAAGCTGTTTCCATAAGCACTGTTCAGTCGAAGACGATGGTACAAAGTTTCCAGATGTCGAGGAATTCTGCATGGGAGTCTTGTTCTTAGATGTGGGTCGATAGAGTAGAGGAAATCATAATGATGTGTCGGAAGGTTCCAGAGCCTCTTGTTTTCTTCGGAAGCAAGTCTCTTAGCCAGCTGGGAAGCATCAGATTTGGTAAAATAGGTTCGCCTGTAATTCCGGTTTTGAAGTCCTTTGCGTGCCGCTTCATCCGCTTTTTTCGTTGGCCAGAATACCGCAATGAGCTGGTATCCACTGAAATGTGATAATGTTACCTGTGGTAACAGCCAAGTGGTGCAAGTACGCTATATCGAATGAAATCGGGTGATGATTTGTTTTCTTCAAGAGGTTGAACAGTATCTGTAGCGCTCCCTTGGAGTCGGTGAAGACCACCCATCGGTTTGGCGCTTAACGCAAGATGTATAGGACAGCTTCTTTGATGCCATGAAGTTCTGCTGTAGTCGAGGATGTTCTTCGCTGTAGCCGATAAGATAGCATTTGTCTTGTGGAGGGGATATAGAGGCCATAGGATGAAGTCTCCTGAGTGGTGGAGGCGTCCGTGTAAATATGAGTGTGCTGAGTATAGTGCTCGGCTAAGTAGAGGAGAGTAGTCTGCAGCAGTGCGGTCTGTGCGATGCGTCTCTTTGCTCCACTGATGCCTGGTACAAATGGTTTAATATTAAGTGGCGAAAGTGTCCAGGGAGGAAACCACGGAGGCATTGTTTGCTGTGGCTGCCTAATAGCAGAAAGTTGCAGCATTTGCACAGCTTGTCCGAATGCAGAATTGTTGTGGGTCAGATGTATGCGGTTCAGAAAGTGCTTCTTCCCTTGTAGGAGATGTCGAAAATGAGTACGCATGGTTTCTTGTGTAGAGATGACTTCTAGCGGAAGACATCCTGCTTCCGCTACAGTTCCCGTGGTTGATGAGCTCTTAGGGAGGCCTAGACAGATTCGTCTACGTGGAGAGGTTCCGTAATGCTTTTTGAAGGCGTTGTTTGGTGACGTAACGCGAAGTTGAAGCGCTCCAGATACAGATATCGTCGGCGTAAATCGTGATGTGCACTCCTCGCGGCAATATCCTTGTTATATGTATCAGGGTGAGGTTGAAAAGTAGCGGACTGAGCGCAGCACCCTGGGGTACGCCCTTCTATACTGCGTAGAACTGTGTGGGACCGTTTGGAGTGCTCATATATATTTTCCGCTCTTTTAGGTAGCTCTCAATCCATTTGTACAACCTTCCTCCGAGGCCAAGACTGTCCATGGCTGCAAGAATGGCATGGTGAAAGACTGAGTCAAAGGCTGCTTTGATGTCAAGGAAGATAGCTATCGGTATGCGTCCAGCCAAGATGTCCTCTTCGAGTGAAGAGACGAGGGTGATGACATTGTCGATAGCTGACCTGCCTTGGCGGAACCCGTTCATTTCTTGGGGAAATTTGTCGTGGATTTCTAGGAACCATGTCAGTCGTTTGTGAATCATTCGCTCCATAAGCTTGCCAACACAACTCAGCAGGGCGACGGGCCGGAAAGAGACGTAGCTTGTTGGCTGTTTACCAGGTTTCAAAATGGGCACTATTTTCGCGAGTTTCCATTCTGCAGGAACCTCGCTAGACAGCCATGAAGAATTATAATATTCCAGGAGTCGTAGGCGGGAGGTGTGGGGTAGCTTTGCAATGGCTTCGTAGCTTATTTTGTCATGACCGGGTGATGTGTGCCTGTTTGATTCACTGATAGCAGTGTTTAGTTCTTCAATTGTGAAAGGCAAGTCCAATGCTGGCACTGCCGCTCGTGAGTTGTCAGACCGATTGTCTGCAGAAGAGGTCCAAGGCATTGAAGTTGCCGATAGAAGTGCGCAGTACCCTTCTGAGAGTTCTTTGAGGGATTTTCGTTCGTGCAAGGAGAGTGCAGCGAAAGGGTGAAGCTGTTGGAGTGGCGTACGCATGCCTCTAAAGACCCTCCAGATTTTGGCTACCGGTTGACGAACGTCCAGCGTGGAGCAAAAGTCGCGCCATTTTTGCCAGCTACGTTTATACAGGTAACGTCGGATATGACGTTGTGTCCGTCGGCAAGCTCGAAGATCTTCAAGACACTTCGTGCGCAATACTTTCCTTTAGGCTCACCTGCGAATGGCACACAGTTTTTCAAACTCCTCGTCGTTTGACGGAAATCTGTCATTCTGAGCTGAAACGCGTGTGCATTCTCTTAGGCAATGAGACATTGTAGAGAGTAATTCGTCGTCCTTGGTTGCAGCAGTAATTCCTTTGCTAGTGGCGTCTTTGTATGCATCCCAATCTGTAGATCTTGTAACTAGTTTCCTTGATGACGTCTTCGCACCAAGAGCTGATATCATAATTGGGTAGTGATCACTCGCACGCGTTTCCAAGTCGGTGCACCAGTGAAAGTTACGAGCAACTGAGCTTGTTACGAAGGTCACGTCGATGCTGCTGGTAGTCGTAGAGCCTCGTAGGTAGGTGATGCTGCCGTCATTTAGAGGTTCAATTGAATGCTTTGAAAGTAGTTCTGCGAGCTTGGCTCCTCGCGCACAAGTGTGTGAGCTGCCCCAAATTTCATTGTGGGCATTGAAATCTCCACAAATGATGTGTGGAGAAGGTGTCCTTGAAATCAAGTCTTCAAGTCTTGAAGCGTCGAAAGGCCTGCCTGGCTCCAGGTATACTCCAATCAGAGTGTATTCTTGTTTACCTATTACTGTGATGGCGCACACGTATTCATTGTCGCTGTGGGGCGGGATGTCGATCTCGGAGGCCGGAATATCTCTGCGGAAGCCTATGAGCATAGGTCGGCAAACTCACTCATGAGTCGACTCACTCAGACTCACTGAGACTCAGATTGAGGCGTGAGTCTGAGTCTGAGTGAGTCCGGCTGAATTATAATTAGGTGAGTCTGAGTCCGAGTGAGTCCGGCTGAATTATATTTTGGTGAGTCTGAGTCCGAGTGAGTCCGTTTGAGGAAAAGTTTAGTGAGTCTGAGTCCGAGTGAGTCTGGATGACGAAAACACCGGTGAGTCTGAGTCCGAGTGAGTTTGGTTGGAGAGAAATTTCGTGAGTCTGAGTCCGAGTGAGTCTGCTTCAGCCAAATTTTGGTGAGTCTGAGTCCGAGTGAGTCCGGTTGAAGAAAATATTAATGAGTCTGAGTCCGAGTGAGTTCGCTTCAGCAAAATTTTGGTGAGTCTGAGTCCGAGTGAGTCCGGTTGAAGAAAATATTAATGAGTCTGAGTCCGAGTGAGTTCGCTTCAGCAGAATTTTGGTTAGTCTGGGTCCTAGTGAGTGCTAAGCGAAAAACGTTTATTGAGTGAGTCTGCGTGGGCTCCATTTATTTTGCCGACCTATGGTTACAAATATTTATAGCCTCCTTTTATGGCGTGCCTTGTAATCGTATAGACGTACCGTCTTGTAAAGCCCCTAGAAATTATTTTTCAAATTATCAAGCTGTCCATGCCCTCATATACGAGGGCATGTAAGTGGGCTGTGCGGCATGTTCTGACACATGTACAACTCCAGGCACTTTTATTAAGCGACATCGTGATCCACATTGAGTTTGATCTACAATTATGTACTTAATCAACGGAGAATGAATGCAATGTTCGAGCTTCATCATCCATGTGCATTCAAATACGGCAAAGCAGCAAGATTCGCGAGCATCGAGCGCCCCCTTCGCTCTCTGTTGCATTGAACCGCTTGTGTCTTTAGACGTCGCTTCGGTTTTTTCATGAATAAATGTGGCAATTGGGGAAATTTTCGAGCGCCAAACAAGACATTCACAAGTACGAGAGAGACAGGACGGGCGCTTTTGAATGCCTTGTGAATGCATTGTACCGCGCTCAAAAATTTCCCAGTAGCTATGCACCATCTCGCCGAATTTCAAGCTTTGTTAAAAATGCAGCGACGACACAGACCATCGGCTTTCGTCATGCCATTCGCTACCAATTAAACAGCGGCTTCGTTATTTATAGTGGCTAGATAAAGCTTGCCCCCGTGGTACCTCGAAAGTTGTAGCGACCGGATTTCAAGGAGGAAGGTGGTAGAGACGCACCATTCATCCCATAGGCGACGCTTCATCACTTGCAAAAACAAATTTCTTCGGGCTGTAATGTGGTCAAATAATTCTGTTACCTCTCGGCAATTCAAGGAGCTTTTAAACTTTAATGACCTCTTCGAATTCTAGACTCTCTTTGGGAGATATTGCTGCCATATTTTCCCAGCACGCCTGCAGTTCAGTCCTTCCCGACTCAAGCAAAACCCGTTTTTTTTTTCGTATTTTTTCTTTTCTTTCCTATTCAAACACCTTTCCATTCATAGTCAGCGTTGACGCGCCGAAGCACTTTCGGTGGTCCCTCAGCCGTCATTGTGTTCGTCCAAGCCACACGGCAAAAAGCTTCATGGCACGGCCGTTTCCCAGGCTCGTTTCTCGTATCTTGCTTTCGAGCTCCTAATACCCCCCAAGGAATGCAAGGAAAGTACAAAACGAAGCAACGAGCTCGACACTCTAGGCTTGGGGCCTGCAACACAAATATCTCTATTCTTTCAAAAGTGAACATTCGGCAGAAGTCTGTCTGGTTGGGATAACAGAAAACTGGAGAAAAAGAGAAAACTCCAGCCAAAATTTATTTTAAGAAACCGCGACGTTTCGAAGCATGATCGGCTTCTTGTTCAGGGGTGAGAAGGCCCGAGATGTGCAACGCCTTCTTGCCAGGCGTGATTGTTTGCTGTGAGTCGTCGCAAGCCCTGGCAGTAGAGGGAGGGCAGTGCCCCCGTGGTGGGGTTGAGGTTTCCCGCTGTCTGCTCAATGTAGCAGGATTCGAGGAGGGGCCGCCGGCGAAGGTTCCTTTCTTTTTCCAAAATCACCGCGCCGTCGGGACTGGTATGGTGGTCAAACCGCTGGCAGTGCTCTGTCACTTCGGTCCGTCCGCTGTTCAAGTGACGGAGGTCATTCTTGTGCTGCCGCATTCTTTCATGGAAGTTCTTGGTTTCCTCAATGTAGGAAGCGGGGCAGTCGGCGCACGTGATCCGGTACACGACGCCCTGCGTTTTTCCGCAGACGCGCTGTCTTTGGGCCGAGGGATGAAACTGCCGATGGTGGTGGATGGCTTGTGGGCAACGTCGACCCCTGCCTTTTTAGTATTGGCGCCCGCAATGTAGGGAATCGACACGCGGCGCCGTTGCGGCGCCGTTGGTGTCACGTTTCCCCCGTCTTTTCTCTTACGGAGGGCTCTGCGAATAAACGCCTTTGTGTAGCCGCTGGTGTAGAGGTCACGAATTATTGTCTTCCGTTCTTCTATCCGCTGCTGTGGCGACGATTGATGATTTTGGTTGGAGCTTTATATTTAAACTCGTGACGCAATGGGTGGTTGGTTGGTTACACAATAAACGAAGGCATGTTTAGCTGCAGTAGGGTGATAGGAACTTTAAAATCGATTTTAAATACGTCCTAGGCTATATTATCTGTTGATATTTCGTAGATGATGCGCGTGCGTGTACACAAATCTTTCCCACATGTTATCTAGCCTTCAAAATTTTGTTTCAGAACTTCAATTGCAAAGATAGTGGGGGGGGGGGGGGGAGGAGTATGCGCTGGTATGAAGATAAGGAGCGGTCTCATAAATATACGAGACTCGAGCACTGCTCTCCATCCGTTACCCCCCCTCCCTGCATCTTTCGAGAATGTAGGCTTCGAAGCAGGAAAGAAAAAAAAAGCGCATGTCCTGCCTTCATGTCACTCATTTTGTATTCGTTGTAGCACTGGCTTTCGATCATAAGTCGCTGAGCAGTGTCCCCTCAAGGGAGACAAATTAGCGCATTTCTCATATGTTTCATGAATCACTAGATGTCATTATGAACCCACACCAATTGCCCATCAGTCTGTCATTCTGCAAAAAAAAAAAAAAAAAGTACGTTATGGCAACCTCCGCTGCCCCATTTACCCGCTGAAAATAGGCTCCTCAATTATTTATTTATTTAATAGTACCCTGAAGGCCCGAAGGAATCACAGAGGGGAGCTGTGCATTTGAGAATGCGTAAGAGAGTAGCAGTTACATCGAAGTAAAAACAATACAAATAATAGGTTATTAAGGATAGATATAATAGCGACGCAGTGAGAATAAAAAGAAATAAAATTGCTAATAGCGCAGGGTTAGGTATGTGAATTTATTGCGTCTGGTTTGTAGTAAACCCTCTAGTTGTCAGTTCAGGGCCTTGTCCATTGACTTTTTTCTTAAAAATGAATATTCCTGTCCTTTCTGGGGACTAGTATGATCACTGTGAAGCGGCTCCCGCGTCCCCACCTTTCAATACGGCATTCTTGCAATCGGCTTGAATGTCAGCAATTGGGGTTTTTGGAAAGCAGAAAATTGCCACCTCGTTTTGCATGGTCTGTACCAGACCATGCAAAAAGCTTCGACCATACCTTTGAACACACTGGCCGGCTCTCATCGGCGCGCCTATGCACGTTCCTTTTTGCCTTGTTTCCGTATCCAGCGTGGTACTGATACGACTCTTTACCATTATCCACGAGATAGAGTAGTCACTAACAGTTACAACTGGTTCTTAGCCGGCTCCGAAAAATATCTTGCTAGAAACAAACGCAGTCACAGCCCTAGTACTTAGATTATGATGCACGTTAAAGAACCCCGGGTGGTCGAAATATCTGGAGCCCTCCACTACGGTGTCTCTGACAACCACATCTTGGCTTTGCGACGTAAAATACGAACCTATATTACTACAAATAACTGCGCGAAAAAAACTGGCACAAGGAAGAGACACGCACAAGCGCAGACTAGCAACTGAAAGTTTATTCAAGGAAACACACATATAAAGAACAAGAAAGAAAGAAAGAAAACCACGTGAACGATTAGAGGTTGGCAGCTAGGTAATCAATCTCTAGTTTGTGCAATGTAACCGATGGCCTAGCAACGCACATATCACCATACTTGTGGATGAAAAACGCCTCGGCAACTTCTCGCGCTGTCCTATCTCTATGCCGGGTTAACACCTTTGTTTGATGCAATAACGGGTGACATTTGCAATCTTTACAGTGCAAGCACAAATTCGACGAAGGCTGGGCTTTCAGTGATGCCCTGTGGTCCATTAAACGATTATTCAGACATCTCCCGGTTTGGCCGATATAACACTTTCCGCAAGACAAGGGAATAAGGTACACAACGCCCTTTCCACATTCCACCATCCCATCCCGGTGCTTAACTTCACAGTCACTCCACTTTTTTCCTTTACCTTCAACTATCCTATCTACTATTGCGCAGACGCGACCCAACTTATTCCTTGAAGAAAAAACCACCTTAACACCAAAACGACTTCCCACCTTTTTCATGCGGTGAGAGAACGCATGAAGATACGGAATGCAAGTAATGGGTGTATCTTTATCACTGGACACCCTGTTGCCAACGTCCTTTCCTTCATGCTTCAGTTTTATTAATAACCTTTCACTAAGAGAGGGCCAAATTTCCTTCCGGAAAGTTTGATAGCCTAAGCCTGTTCAGCTGGTTATCAAAGGCCTCGGACATTTGATGTGGGCACGACTTGCGCAAAGCAGATTCTAAGCATGATGTGGCGATACCATTTTTCACCAGCTTGGAGTGATTAGAATGAAAATCGAGAATGGGCTTAACTGACCTTGGTGAATACACCCAACATGTGTGCTCCTGCCCTATCTTGATTCTCAAATCCAGAAACTGGATACAACCGTCCTTTGGGATCTCAAACGTAAATTTCAAACCCCTCCCCTTTTCTTTGAACATTTTAAGCACATTCGCTCTAGAAATCACGCAAGTGTTCTTTTCAACAAAAACAGGAAAATCATCGACGTAACGCATCGTCTTAAGCGCTATACATCCCAAGCCCACTTCCAGGTCACGGTCAATCCTACTTAGGTATATGTCACTCAGTATAGGCGCAACCCGGGATCCAATACACACACCCGATTTCTGCCTATACACAGCACCTTTCCACTCAACCAGCACCTTTCCACTCACCTTTCCACTCAACCTATATTATCCGCAATCACTTTGCCAAAGCATGACATCGACTAAAACCGAACTTACCATTTCTATAATTCGAAACACTAGTAGAATAATCATTGGCGTTTAACGTCCGAGAGCCATGATGTGATTATGAGGGGCGCCGTAGTCGACGGCTCAAGAAATATTGGCTACCTGGGGTTCATTACGTGCGCCAAAATAAAAGCACACATGGCTCAAGCGTTTCGGCATCCATCGAAAATGCGGCCGGAATGCGATGCCGTGACCTTCGGGTGAGCAGACAAGCACCACAACCACTAGACTATCGTGGCAGGTGTTTTCGAAACTTTAGAGAGGCAGAACCATGCACCCTATAAAGCCATGTTTCCAAAATTTTTCAAGGGTGGTGAGCTCGATTCTGCAAAAGATGGCCGCCTCATATTATTTTCTTTTTCGCGTTGCCAATGAGCGGTAAATCGACTGCAAGACCATTGGCAGTTTCATGAACGTATTTAGAAAAGCGCCATAACGTAATGTCAAGCTTTCTTCGTTCCCAAGTAGCGTGATTAGGCCTTCTAACGGCAAAGCGTAAGAAAGGACTTCATTTATAGGCTAATTGGGTCTGCCAAAAACGCACGTACGCGCTCGCCCATTGAAAACAAATGGCGCGTGCGCATAGCGCATTTCAAAGGTAACAGGAATGAAAACCTAATGTTCCTCGAAGGTCGGTATACCCATTCTTATATTTAAAGAAAACATTCTCAATATTGCAAAAATCGCGTGTAATGTTGAATTTCTCCTTACGATAGACATTGCGATGCACGGGAAATAACTTCTTTTTGTATATTGAAAGCTATCATACATATATTTGAAGGTTTCCTGGCACTTGTGAACCCTTTACATGTGTTATTCTACATAAGCTATTTTATGGCGCTCCTTCGACATTTATTGGATGAGCCGGGCCAAATCGAATATTGCTAATTTTTAGTCCGAGTACGTCTGGTTGAGAAAAAGTTAGGCGAGTCTGTGAGTCAGCGAGTGAGTCCGCTTCAGGAGAATTTTGGTGAGTCTGAGTCCGAGTGAGTCCGGCTGACAAATATTTTGGTGAGTGAGTCCGGCTGAGTTATATTTTCGTTATATTTTCGTGTGTCTGAGTCTGAGTGAGTCGGGCTGAGTAATATTTTCGTGAGTCTGAGTCCGAGCGAGTCCGGCTGAGTTATATTTTGGTGAGTCTGAGTCCGAGTGAGTCCGGCTGAGTTATACTTTGGTGAGTCTGAGTCTGAGTGAGTCCGCTTGAGGAAAATTTTGGTGAGGCTGAGTCCAAGTGAGTCAGGTTGACGAAAATATTCATGAGCTTGAGTCCGAGTGAGTCCGTTTGATGAAAAGTTTAGTGAGTCTGAGTCCGAGTGAGTCTGGATGACGAAAACACTGGTGAGTCTGAGTCCGAGTGAGTTTGGTTGAAGAGAAATTTCGTGAGTCTGAGTCCGAGTGAGTCTGCTTCAGCAAAATTTTGGTGAGTCTGAGTCCGAGTGAGTCCTAAGCGAAAAATATATTTATTGAGTGAGTCTGAGTGAGCTCCATTTATTTTGCCGACCTATGCCTATGAGTAGTCTACTGATATTGTCAGGTCGTTTTGAGTGATGAAAATAGTATCCGTTCATTCTGAAATGTGGTCCGACGCGTGATTCAGCGATGACGATGAAAGGGAATTGGTACGCTCGCACCAGTTGTCGGAAATCCGAAAGCTTCGAGCGAAGCCCGCGAGCGTTCCACTGTAATATGGTGCATGTGCGAAAGATTGTATGGATGGTCAGTTCAGGTGAGGATGTCGTTGGGGAAGCCATGATTAATACTGCGAGGGAGCGCGCCCCTGCGGAGCGTAAGACGTCGACACCAGCGGCTCCATTGTAAGGATGGCTTCTACCTCTGGGGAGACTTCTTGACGAGGGGTTTGCGCGGACAAGGGCTTTGATGGCTGCAAACAACATCGGAATCAGTATGCGCGTAACGTCTTGGTCGGTGCTTCCGTGTTGCTGCCTCTGGCAGATCACCTTGTCCTGTTGCAGTGACTGAGACTGGTGACGGCAGTAATCGCTTGGTGGGTCTTGTGAGACACGCTGCGGTGGTTTGGATGAAGGCGACAAGCCCATGGATTTACCACGTTTCTTTTTAGTAACATCGGCGTATGTGTTACCAGATGTCTTTTGGCTTTGTGGTGATTGTTCCTGGGAGACGTCTGTCATACTCGTGAATACCACTTCAGGGTTAGGCGGTGGTTCATTACGCCTCGGTGGTTTTCCTTGTGCTTGCTCCAACGTGCGCAATGCAACCTCCATATGAAGCAGGGTGTGGACCACCGCAGTTTGCACATTTAGGTTGTGCTCTTGAGGTGCACTCCTTGTGCGAGTGAGGCCCAGCACACACTTTGCAGCGCACCGGGCCAGTGCAGTGTCTCGATATGTGACCATGTCTTTGACACCTGTAACACTGTGTAGCTGCCCCGACGTATTCGGCGACCGGGTAACTACAGAACCCAAGCGTAACTCGTTTAGGTAATGGTGAATCCCTGTCGAATTCCAAAATGACAGATCGACGACGTACCTCTTTGACTTTTCCTCCATCTTCGGGTGTGAAGGTGGTGAGCCTCCTAGCTGAAACGACACCTTGATCCCGTAGATAGTGTTGTAGTTCTTCATTTGAGTAGCTCAGAGGAACGTCTTGTATTTTTCCATAGTTCACCGTGTAAGAGTATGGCACTCGGGCTTCTACAGCTACGCCAGCCAGTTCAGTCACCGTAAGCAAACGGTTGGCGGCGGGCAGTGTTGACACTGTAACCATCAGGCTTCCGTCCTTGTTCAGGCGATGATTAATAACTTTCTCTTGAGCCGACGTGACGACCGCTGATGCCACAATGTTAGGGTTGACTTTCCATAAGCTCCCTCCTTCTATGGTAGGCCGGAAGACGACAGGAACACCAGTACCTCTTTTTTTCTTGTAGGACACCACCGTGAAGGATGCTTGGTCCATATCATCTGTGTTTTCATCCGAAGGATCGGAGCCGTCTTGTTCGTCGCGTAGTCGCTTGTTTGCAGGGCCATGATCTGTAGTTCCCTCTACAGAGGCTGCAGGAGTAGTACTTGCCACCGCAGCCATAGAGGCGGCAACGAGCGCATCTGGCGGTGATGTTCCGTGTCGTGGTGGGTACGGCGCAGCGCGCCTAGAGGTCCGCTTGACGTGTTTTTCCGGGTGGACGGGAGCCTCCAGGTCGTCACGGGGGAGTATGAATCCCAGGAAAGTGATAGAAACTGTCAGACTGAGAAAAATGTCGAAAAATTAGGAACTGGCCTAACACAGCCGATGCTTTAGAACATCTTCGTCTTCCATGGACCCAGAAATGTAGCCACAATACATGTGCCTTTGGGACAGCAAAAGATTCGTAATGCAAGACTAAACGAATGAAAATGGACTGTTGATCTAAAGAAACTAAAGTAAATTTTCACTGATTCACGAGCAGGTAGCCTCACGCACAGGTGCCTCGTGAAAAAGTGTGTTGTGCCAAGAAGCTTAGTCGAACATGGTGGTGACCCAGATGTGGAATGTCTCGGGGAATTGCATTCAGCTGTACGATGGCACCTGTTTCATTTTTTTGCTGACACTCCATCAACCAAATATTTGCGATTAAATCATTATTAAAAAAATTGGGATTCCTCTGTACAATGCCCTTTTGCCAAAAATAATCGCCAGCGCTTGTCAAATGGGTGCCGCAGTGCAGCAGTTGACCTGTTGAGGAGGCGACGAACAAAAGAAAAGAAAGTGCTCAAAGTCATGACGCGCGCTGACGAAGAGACACATCATATTGCCTCTTTGCCATCCCCCCTCCCTGCGTAGACTTCAGCACACTCGCTAGTACGAAAGGAGAGAGAAAACGTTTGAAGCAATGCGACAAATCCCGGTAAATTCACTCAAATTGATAGATTCTATTTTTTTTTTTTTGCGGCAGTTGATTTGTGAGGTAAGCTCTTTTAATGAAGCCATTTGACGATTACTTGGGAAAATATTGCAGGGTGCCTTTAACTCACGAAGTCGGGAACTGAGGCACGGGGGTTCTCTGACACGAGTTCACGCTCCGGCATTCGGTTGTGAAAATGCGACCTTTCTGACTTAGTACTCGCGATTACGGGAAGTGCTCACCTTGTATATATCTTTCTCTTACCAGTAGCATTCTTTTACTCCCTAGTATAGGGCAGCAAACCGGGTGCTCGGCTATTCAACCTCCCTGCCCTTCCTCTTGCTACTTTCTCTATCTCTTTAACATTCATATACGCACACAAACACACACACGGAATAAACTTTATTTGATCTAGTGGCGTGGTTCTATAAAGATCCTCTCGACGGGCGCTGAGTCACCGTCGTTCAAGGAGATGATAATATCCAGACGGATGGGACACTACATTGTGTGTGTTTTTTTTTAATATACAGTGAACTCGGTGAACACTGTGCAGTGTCTCCGAGCAATAGTAGCGACTAACATTTTCTTCTATATTTCCTTTTGCCGTCAACCCACGTGAACAAAAGAAGAGTATAGCAGCCACGATACCTGCTTGGGGTTTCCCCTTTCTCTTGAATCTCGCCCTTTATCACCACTTTTCGCGAGGACAAAATATGCGCAAGATGAAAGTGCATGTGCGTGTAGCACGACATATAGTTAGCATGCGAAGCCTAAAGATTATGGATCTTCAAGAGCTCTTACGGGACTGCGCAACGGTAATCACTCGCTGCATATTGGTGCATCAATCTTACGCAGGCTCAGCCAAACACCCTCATTTTGAATTCAAAATATTGTAATCAATCAGATATGAGTCATGTTCCATCATTCTTGGCGCTCTGTCACAAAGTGCTCACCACGTTTCTTCGTTATTTTCTTTCTTCTAGAAGCATTATGTTGTTCCCGATTTCCAATATGCGAGCCTTGGGACGACCTGAAAGTATTTAATCATTTTTTTTACTCTTACGTCCCCAATTATGCAGCCTTGATGGACACTCTCACGTACGCTGCTCCCTTTGCTTTACAGCTATTTTGCTGCTCAAAGTATTGTATGTCGTGTTCGTTCTGTGTTTATTTTTAATCGTTGGAGCAAATGTAAGTTTTGCTCGAAAAACTGATCGCGGCTGTATTTCTGGCGAAAAGCTAAGCATAACCCTTCGAAATGTTGTATTTTTCGATCTCTGAAAGTGTTATCTGGTTTCAATAAATTGTTCGTGGCTGTGTTTATTGTCAAAAAATTGTAAGCGTATAGCCTTTAGAGAACGTGTATTTTTGATTTTGAGTGTTTCGTTCCATTTCAATACAATTGATCGTGCCTGCAATTTCTGACCAAAGAGGTATAGGCCTTTAAAAATCTTGTATTTTTCAATTTCGAAGGTTTCCCGTTAAGTTTAATAAAAATTTATCGTGGGTGGAGCAGTAACACCTTGCTGTATATATATACTTACCTGTAAAGCGGCCCTATACTAACAAACTTAATCGTGGGTGCAATTCTGCCGAAATAATGTAGTGCTATAGGTTTGTAAAACCTTAGGAAGTTATAGATGATTTGGTTTCGGTATATTTTATCACGTTTTCATAAAATTTGGCATGCGTGTAATCTTGACATCAGAAGTGAGTATCGCCTTTCGGAAAGCTTGCATCCGAGGATGTACGTACAAGGCCGATCCTAGTTTGGGCATATGAGGGCAAACGCCGTTAACAAAATTGGCCGCTACCTGCTTTTAACAAGTACACCTGCATTGGGTCACGACTGATTGTGCCGGTGTCGACAAGTAGACGGCGCTGCCATTAATATCCGCTTAGCATTACTCCTTCCCAACTTCAACGCGGTTCTCTTCTAAAGGAAACATACGGCTTCTTTGGCGTTACCATTAAAACAAGATTTTAAGAAAGAAAGAAACAAATAATAATAATAAACGCGCGATTCGAAGAAGCGTCATCGCTGCGGCGAACGGTCACTGTACGAAGTGTTAGCCCGCTGCGTCATAAAACCCGTGCCATGGGAGTGTCTAATAAACTGCATTTATTAAATGCGTGTGCAGTTATTCACCACCTAAACAATAATACCGCGCGTTCGTCCGTCCGTGCCTAGGTCACGTAAGGGTAATTGCTGGAAAGAAAAAAAACAAAGTAACATTTCTCTTCGGTGTTGGGTGTCGTACCTAAAATCGCATGTTCATAAGGCGAGTGTTTTACTAATTAGACTATACAAACCCCCACTTACAGAAGCGTTAATGTATACGTACTATATGACTGCGTGGTACTGGCGAGAAATAAAATTATACGGCAAAGGCTCGTTCATTCGGATTTCACGGGACGGGGAAAAAATGTTCGAAATAACGTAATTTCTAATTGTCTAAATTATCAAGAAAACAATAACGGAATGTCTGTTACATCAATAAAGTTTCATTTTTCCGATGAATACGTACATGCAGTGCGCATTTTGCATAGGAGTAGCGTAAAAGCCGCAATTTTCGTGATTCTGCGACTCGTTCTCACTGCGACAACGGCTCCCGACATTCGTGTTCAATTGACCCCAAACGTTCCCTGCACCCCCCCCCCCTCCCCTTAATTACGTACCGCCACCACCACGCGCACATGATGGTAGTTCTTTCGCAGGTAAAAGAGCCGGCAACTGATCATTGGTCTATCGCGATGTAGCACACGATTGTTATGCCAGCATGCCGACCAACGCTGTATACTGCCAACTTTACGCCGTATGAGACAGCAGAGATGCTACCGACAAAGGACACTAGATTGCCTTTTGGTACCAAGTCACCGTGGAATTATTGGTAATGATTGGCCCGATCAAGCTGCCCGTTCAGCCCATACAGAAGACCACGACCTATCGATGCCTCTTTCGAGGACAGACGCTCCTAGGAAGCTCCGCAAGCTCGCTCGCCAATGCTCCACGTCACGTTGCAATGAGCTGTAATTCACGCATGCACAATTAGCTTACCTGGATCCAACGTTAAGCCTTCGATTTTCATTAACTACCATCTGGTTAATCACCCTGCATTCATCTTTTCTCTCTTTCTCTCTCTTCATCTTCAACAGCTTTCACCATGTTTGAGCTTTTGTGACCCTGCGTGGGCATTGCATCAAGTTAAATCAAAACTGCTGAGTGCCAGATCCGCATGTGAACAAAACCGTGGTCACCAACTGACGAAGACAGCGATGCGGTCAGCACCGCCTCGTTTCTGTTGTTTGCGAACGCCAATTTCGCTATTTTTCGCCGCACATTTGCGGCGTTCCGCGCTCGGGAAGCTCCGAGAATCGTTTCGAATTAACCGGGTTGCGGGCAAATATGACCGAATGAACGACAGTTTGATGACTTTAAAGAATGCATTTGCGGCCGGGACCAGACCAGACGTGCGAACTATCCAATTTTTCTAATTAACAAGGGTCGAATTAACGAGTGTATACTGTGTAAAGGAACATTATCTATGAAGGCTATGTTGAAATATCTCGCGATTTTAGTATACATGTGATTGTGATTGGTTTTTCACGATACTGACGCACGCATGCGAAAATGTAGTACCATTTTCGCTGCGCAGTTGGAATCAACAGTCTAAGTTTAGCGCTGGACCTTTTATTTCCTTCATTCTTTTTTTTTTCTTTTTTTTTCCAAGTTTTGCGTTCCCTGTTTGCTGCTTGCATTACCCAGGTTGCTGCTCGGTTTGCACTTCATACGAAGGGCTTCGAATGACATCAAATAGCTCCTTCCTTCCCCCCCGCATGTTTCCCGCTTAAATATATAAAGGGAGACCCGTCTAGGAACTCATTCAGTTCATTGTAAAACTACCATGGGTACACGGCAGTTAAAAACAAAACAAAATAATAAAAAATTCCGTGAATACAATGCACGGAGAAAGGAACAAATTCGTCTTTCTCAACAGCGTCGTATACGCAAAACCCACCAATTCTCGCTCAAGAAGCCCTGCGAAAGCGACAAGTCCGCCGAGACGACGAGGCGCGCCGTGAAGCAGGAAACGCTGCGAAAAGACGCGTGTACCACGCTGATCAGTTGGCCAATCTGATCAGTTCCCCGACG
>JALIZH010008380.1:0-24129 GCA_030522465.1 Rhipicephalus appendiculatus | reverse complement strand
GAGCGTTCATTGTGCATTGTTTCACCACACGGGCCAAGGAATGAATGCTACAGCAACAAATTGAGATGTCACGCGAAGAATGGCAAGCAGCTTGAAACTTCCTGCGTGCACCTCAAGCTGAAAGGACGCACGAAATGAGCATACACAGGACGATCACGGACTAACTGTCACAGCTCTACACCTAAAGCGCGCAGCTCTAACACAAAGAAAGACGCACGAAACGACCGCACAAGTATACACAAAACGAGCGCGAACAACTATGACAATTGTTACTTCATGTGTGAGCAGCGCGCTCCTTCCGTAAACGCGGCCGCTGCGGTGAGCGAAGTGATCTTCGCGCACCTTTAAGCACTGCAACTTCATAGCGAACTTGCGGTGGAAGCACAAGGCGTAACCGCCCCACTGCCCCGATCATGAGATAAGCGCGCGCGCACGAGCGGCCACGCCCCGTGAAGGCGCACGCTCACCGCAGCGAGAGGCTCGGCGACCTTTAGAGAGCGCACACCGTGCCACCTTCGCGCCATCTCGCTGCTGATGAGGAAAACGCGCTGAAGTGGAGGAGCTCTGAGAACCGCCAACGGTGTATGGTGTATATAAATAGCTTGTCTTTAGCAAGCTGAGGTACGTTCGCTCCCGTGGCCGAGTGGTTTCGCGCCGCGCGCTGCGGAGCGAGAGGTCACAGGTTCGACGCCCGGCGGCGGAACGTTTTCTTCTAGTTTTTTCTTTGATCTCAATATGTTAGTGAATAATTTACGACGTCATATCCGTGACGGAAATACGTCAGAGGAGCCGTGGTGGACCCCGGCATAAAACACTTTCATGTTAAAATCTTTGGCCATCATGTGCTCCGTACAAAAGTTCCGCCCTTATTGTACGGCCACCGTTTTGCAATCGTGACGCACCATCATGCGCTCTGTTAGTTGTCCTCTCTGAAGAACTTGTCAGAACGTCTCGGCCGTTGGGTGCTCCGACTGCAGGAGTATGACTACAGTGTCACATACAGGTCGGGTAGAAAAAATCAAGATGCCGACGCCTTGTCGCGCTGTCCGCTGTCGCAAAATAACCATGACGCACCTACCTGCTGTTCGGCACCTCCTAGTCAAGCGACCACGCAGACGACCAGTCTTAGTTCGATCAAGTTCACTGCGCCTGATGATCTCCTTCACTCCGTAGACCTCGCCTTGCTCCAACGTGCGGATACCTACTGTCGTACAATCATCGATTGGCTCACTGGCTCGTCTCGTGCTCCTAACAGCCGCTTGCGACGACAACTCACGCGCTTCAAACTTCATGATGGAACGCAACTTCGGCAAATTTACCATCATCTCGGTAACCGATGGGTCCCGATCATACCTCGCTCACTTCGACTCCAAGTTTTAGAAGCCTTTCACGATGATCTGACGGCTGGCCACTTAGGTTTTCACAGAACCTACGATCGCATCAACACTCGCTGCTTCTGGCCTGGCCTCTGCACTAGAGTTTCCAAGTACGTCGCTTCCTGTTCGTCATGCCAGCACCGAAAACGTTCGACGTCTCTTCCCGCCGGCCCTTTGCAACCTCAACCATGCCCGTCCGATCCCGTCCGAGTTCGTGGGCATAGACGCATGCGGACCTCTTCCGCTCACACCCACCGGTCACCGATGGATTATTACTGCCGTGGACCAGCTGACTCGCTACGCTGTGACGGCAGCTCTTGCTTCTGGCGCTGCCTCCGAAGTCGCCGATTTTGTCCTGTGTGTCATTATCTTGCGCCACGGCGCCCCTCGTGTTCTCCTTAGTGGCCATGGCAAGACATTTCTTTCCCATGTCCTCACTGAAGTCGTTCAGGCGTCTGACACCATCCATTAGACCACCTTGGCATATCATCCCCAGACAAATGGTCTCACCGAGCGTTTTCATCGAACTTTGTCAGACATGATTTCTATGTATGTTCAGCCCGACCACAAGAACTTGGACACAATACCAGCTTTCGTCACGTTTGCTTGCAATGCTGCCATACAACACACTACAAGTTACAGCCCTTTCTTTCTCTTGTATGGCCGTGCACCGTCTTTCATTCTGGACACCAGCTTCTTGTCGACACCCTCTGACCCATCTGCGTCCCTTCCAGAAGAGTTCGCTGCTCGCGTCGTCCGCTGCCGGGAAATTGCCCGCGCCAACACCTCTACCATTCAGGCCAAGCGTAAGGTTCGTTGGGATGCGACACGTAGAGTTGTGTCGTTCCATCCAGGCGACAAAGTGCTCCTCTGGACACCTGTTCGCGCACCGGGGTTCTGTGAAAAATTCGTTCACATATACCGGGGTCCTTAAACCGTACTTGAACGAACATCTGCCATGAATTATCGCGTCGCTCCTGTTAGTTCGGCTTCTGACCGCCGTCGTCGCGGTACCGAGGTAGCCCATGTGTTTCACCTGAAGCCCTGTATCCGGCGCTCGTACCATTACTAAGTGGACGTCTTGCTGACCGCTTTTGTGAAGGGGGGGAAAATAATGTGAGCGCTGACTGTGTAGTTCATTATCTTCACCTGTGCATACAAATCATCGTAATCATCATCATCGTGTTCTCTCGCCAGGTGTTTGTTTTCTGGCTCACGCGCCTTTGTTTGAAATACAACAATCGTTTCGTCGTACCTGGCGTCGTCTCACGATATTCGTATTCATACTGACCAGTTTTCCTCAACTGGACTCACTCGGACTCGGACTCACTAAAGTTTTTCTCGACCGGACTCTATCAGACCTAAACTCACCAAAATACTATTCAATCCGATTCACACAGACTCAAACGCATGGCTCGCACTGAGTCTGTGATTCTGAGGAAGTCGAGTCATGACGCGTTTAGCGTATAATAAGCTGTCAACCCGTCTCACTCGGACTCAACCTCACCAAAATACTAATCCTCTGACTCACACAGACTCAAACACATGGCTCGATCCGTGTCTGTGTGAGTCTGAGTTAGTCGAGTCACGACGCCGTTAGCGTAAAATTTGCTGTCAACCGGACTCGCTCAGACTGAAACTCACCAAAATCCTACTCATTCGGACTCACAGACTCAAACACGCGGTTCGCTCTGAGTCTGAGTAAGTCGGGTCATGACCAGGGCTGGGCAAAGATACTTTGAAATTGTATCGCGATACGATACAAGATACTCGGGCAAGGAGTATTGGAGATACAGATACAAGATACTTCCGAAGTGAATGTATCCGATACGATACTTCCCAATTGTATCTTAAGATACTTCGATACATGTGTAAATTTGCTATCCTAAATCTATTAATGACGCTGCAAATACTACCTATGTACAGAAGTGTTTGCTTGAAAATGTCTTAACTGCGACCAACTTTGTTTATTTTAATGAAATATATGTTTAAATCCCGAAAGTTACGTTTTGCTTGCTTAATGTATACAGTATAGTTTCATTCCGAAACAAGTTATCGGCATTTGTTTACTTGACACTGTGTTTGATGGGTGTCGCTGTTCTACTTGGCGACCAGCTATCGGGTTGCCGTCTAAATGCAAGAACACGAATAAGAAGCCTCCGCAAGATGGCACAAATACCGGTGCAGAATCTTACCTTGTCCATAGGCGTATTACGATTTCGTAGTACCGCATCACCCCACAGGTGTAGAGCAGCAACAACGCAGGTAGCGACATGTTTTGTGAAGCGTCATGGGAAGACGACAACTACCGAGTCAGCGCTCATAGTTCAATGAGGACATAAAACTGCCGTGATTTTTCATATTCTACCTATCAACTTGCGTAAAGTGTTCGTTAGCAACATATGTAGTAACGTGCAATCTGTTACCATTTCCTCTCCGAGAGAACTTCTGCCGCCCAGAAGCTTCCAAGATGTATTGTGCGTGGCAAAAAGCGTCGCAGGATACCACTGCTATTCATACTATTGCAACTTCTAGCCTGTTTACCTGATTTTTTGTAACACACAAAAAAAGGACTTTACAGGAACCGAGAAAAGGAAAGCGGATATGCCTAAGTCAAATAGCCAGGCAGTTCCGCAATAAAAAAATGACAGTGAATAAGTATACAGGGTGTTTCACGTAAGTAGAACGTTTATGTGTATATATATATATATATATATATATATATATATATATATATATATATATATATATATATATATATATATATATATATATATATATAAACAAGCGCTTCACCGTGGTTGAATGAAACCAATTGCATATGGTTTACTGTCATGTGGCGCTCGTTCTGGCATTTTTATATTGCGCTTACTTGGTGGATTAACTATGGTCAATTGTGCAACATTTTTATTATTTACTTTTATTATTTACTTTATTATTCACTTTCGACACGTCGTAAAACGCATTTAAAAACGACCGAAGCAATTCTCTTTTGGCGGCGTACATGATGCATCGTGAATATTATCTGGCTTATAAAAAAAGCACGCGAAATATGAAATAAAACCACGGGACTGCGCTCATGCGCTATCGTACTGCAACGCTCTTAAACGCGCTTAGAGCGAAAGAACCGGTGCCCGGACCGTTAGCTTGTCGCTTCTCAGGGACGATGGTGTTTCTTTGCCGTGTGTAGCGGTCAGAAATGTTGACGCGCTGTGGAGCCGATGTCTAAGCCTCAGCCGCTCATTTCGCGGCGGTCCGCTTGCCGGTTGTTTCGCTCGAAGCACATCTGAAAGCGCTGCAGCACAATAGCGTACGAGCGCAGTAACGTGGTCATAATTCTCCGGCTTTCTTTAAACGCCCGAAAAATCACTACGTAGCATGCACCTTTCCGGAAGAAATCAGATCTGTCGTTTTAGAATGCCCTCTAAAACGTAAAAAAAAAACGCACTTTGCCCCAAAATCAATAACAGAAATGTTACATCATTCATCCTTGTTAAGATATCAAGTGCAATATAAAAATACCCTAATGAGAGCCACACGGCGGTAAAACCCATCGTTGGTTTTATTCAGTTGAGGTGAAGTGCGTCTTCGTAAATATTTAGTTCCAGTTACGTGACACTCATTATAAACACCATGCAGGCGGCACCCCTTAAAAGCTATGAATATATAGCATGATCCTATCGTCAGCTTAGGTGTTAAGGTCAGACAATAGAAAACTCAGTGCCGACGAAAAATAGCACTAAAGGGGTCGTGAGGACGCTGATGAGAAAACCGTAGTACTTGGTATTAGGTTTCTGAAATCCCCTTCTTAACGTCTTTAAGATTTCTTGTTATAATTTCCATTATTATAATGTAAACTCAATTTCGCTGTTTCATTAAACAGTAAGGAGAATTTTTGTTCCTGTAAGCACTAGGCACGCTAAGATTATTTTACCTTTGCCCTAACATTGCCTGAACAGTAAACTCACATGGAATGTAGATATGCAAATAGTAGCAAATCAATGACTCAAACAATTGAAAATAAGAATAAATAAGAGAATCAATAGAGGAGGAGATTACAAAAGACTTACTCCAGTTAACAAACGGGAAAAAAAACTATACAGCGGACTAGGTATTGTGTGGGATGCAAACGAAGGACAGCCAAGAGAGCACTTGTGCTAACAGTCAAGCTATTAGTAAAAAAACTTACAAAATTAATCGCGAAGGACAAAGATACAGTAGATCATAATATCATCTGTTACGTAAATGCTTGTTCTATTGCATATAGCATCGACACCGGTGGTTCGACGGTCGTTAGAATCGAATTTGCATATAAGTAAATCTGATAGTGGCAAGTAAAGCTTATATCGACGAGATCTCTGAAATCTCTGTGTGAAAGCAGCGAGACGCAAAGCAACTCCATTCTTGAATTTTTGAGACTTTGCAGCGATGCACCACGCAAGACAAACTTCGATAACGACACTATAGCCGCATCCGAATTTGAGCGAAAGACACCGCACGCATTGAAGTACGCAGCACAGTATCGGGGCTACAAACAAGGTTCATGGCACTGACACAGTTAAAAGAAAGGAAACATCGAGAAACAAAACGTCGGCTGCATGTACGTTCGCGCGCTTGTGACTCGAGCGCCATCACGTGATTGTGCTCCAGCAATAGAGACGCGTATAGACCTTATTTCCTATGCTCACTGGAGCACTGTTGTTAGCTTTATTGAGGTGTTATCAATGTTGTTAGCTTTATTGAGGTGGCTTAGAGGCAGCAGTATCAGCTTGAGAAGCAGAGCTCAGCCGACGTTGGTTGTTTCACACGGTGGTGTTTTTACAGCTGTATCCTTGTATCTTAAGATACACGATACATTATTGAATGCATCGGAAATACAGATACAGATACTCGTTTTGCGAGACGTATCGCGATACATATACAAGATACCCAAAGAGTATCTAAGATAGTATCTAAGATACATGTATCTACGATACCGCCCAGCCGTGGTCATGACGCCCTTAGCGTACAGTTAGCTATCTCCACCGTGGTGTCATTGCTGCTTAACACCCAAAAAAATTAGGGGGCCCTAGGCTTCGTCTATAGTTGAACGCGATAGCGATATCCTGTCCCTAGTGCGTGTCCATCAAAAGTGTGTCAAGAGCCCGCTGGCTCGAGAGAACGTCCACGCAATGTTACGGCGATATTACATGTTCTATTGTGACGTATGTACACACGGAACGCGTGTTCGTGAAGCATGCAATTTAATTTCACTGCATTTCCAACTAGAGGAAGTTATTTTCAATGTATTTCCAAGCATACCCATGGCTGTGTGGTAGAACACCTGCTTGCCACGCAGACGGCCTGGGTTCGACCCTCACTCGGATCCGGATATTTTCATTATCTTTTTTTATTTGCAACACTCTCGATTTTTCTTTTACGGAGAAGCAGATGATTTTCGCTCACAACCAACGACGCCGACACCGACGCCGGAATTTCTGCGAAACGAGCTGTTTAATGCCATCGCGTTAATATATCTTACAATCAGTGCTCTTCTTGACGCCTTTTTATATCGTGCATTCCAGTACGAGTAATCAGTGGTTGAAATTCAGGAACTACGTCTTTATTGAAAGTGTTAAGGTGTTTATTTGCCAGGACTCAGCGATAAGGCGTCAACGACAATGCGTCAGCAACAGCCACGGCCAGGCATGGACTCTCAGGGCGAGCTCCTCTTCCTCTTCCAAGAGGGCGACCCACTAGAAGGCGATGGAGAGGACGACCCACTGAACAGTTCCAAAGCTTCGCTACAAAAGAAATACCTAACAGGCAATATTTTTATCATGGAGTTCCTGTGAAAAAAGCTTGCTTGGGGAGGGTGGGGGGGGGGGTCTATACTGATGCCTCTGATAAATAAATATTCAACCGCTGTATGGACGCTAGTGCACTGAATTATGTGTGAGTAGACGGCAGTATAAACCTGAACTCACACAGGGCTGAAAGTATTGCTTAAGCTGAGGATATAGGATTGGTCGTCAAAAAGTGTGGAGCTCACTAAGACTAACTTAAAAATGATATTTTCCGCTTGAGGCTCACTCGGACTCAGTCTCACGAAAGTTTTTCTCAACCGGACTCACGCGGATTCGGACTCACTAAATTTTTTCTCAACCGGACTCCTTCGAATTCAAACTCACCAGAATATTACTCTCACGGAGTCACTCAGACTAAGACTTGATTCAAGTATGAGTGAACCTGAGTGAGTGGACTCATGAGTGAGTACGTCGACCTATGCGCCTCACACCAGATGATTCCATGACGAAGAAGATATACACATTCATTGCACCATCTTCTCAACACTGCCTTGTTAGGAAAAATGGCAAGTCTTCCAGCAACGGGCTTCTTACCTTTGCGAATGATGTTTGGACTTATTTGTTTTTAGGCACCCAAGCATTTGTAGCTTGCGTGCCTAAAAAAGTCTGTTGTGACGTCAGTCGCGTGGCATATGTGCGTGCTCTCAAGCTACTACTAGCTGCGCATGCGCCTAGACATAGCGTGTGTACATATATTTGCCTAAGTATCATTGGGGGGCGTGTTTTCTGTTCTGTACTTCTTGTGTTGAGGCTGTAGTGTGCGCCTCTAGAATAAAGACGTTCTACCATGTACCGGGTGTCCTGCCACAACAACTGGCGACGAGGATGGGACACGCTACAGGCTTCTGGGAATCACACTCCAACCAGGTCGAACTGAGTATGGTGACCACTGTCGGGAAGTTACCCGAGTTTCAACAAAATGACAGCAACTTCGAGGTATACCTGGAACGGTTCGAAGTATTTGCCGCGGCCAATGACATCGCGGAAGAAAGGAAGCTCCGAGTCTTTCTCACGGCTGTAGGTGAGAAGGCCTACGCGACGCTCCGGAGCTTGCTGCTGCTTAAAACACCAGCTAAAGCGTCATTCACAGAAGTTGTTGACGTTCTGAAGAAACATTACGCTTCCAGGCGCTACCTGGTCACCGAACGGTATCGCTTTCACTAGCGAAAGCAAGAGCCGCATGAGACTGTCGCAGATTTTATAGTCGAATTGAAGAAATTGGCTGCAACCAGGCCCGTAGCCAGAAATTTTTTGCGGTGGGGGGCCCACCTGTTGAAAACATTGAATACCCCCTATTTTCATCATTTTTTTCAGTAAAACACACCCTCAATCTGAATTTCGAGCCCCCCCCCCCCCCCTGGCTACGGGCCTGGCTGCAACATGCGAATTCGGCGCCTTTTTGACCAAAGCGTTGCGGGACCGATGGAGTACGGTACAGGTATTGGCAAAGACAGACGATGAAGTAACTTGGGAACGAGCATGCACCGTAGTCATGGCCATGCAACGCAAGACACGAAAGAAATGCTGCAAACCAATTCCAAAGGAGCACCTGTAAAAGCTGAAGACGTCCACTGGCAACGGAAAGTCGCACAACCAAGTAAAGCACCTTTCGAGGGAAGCGCCGACTCAGGCCAGCTTGAAAAAAGCGAAGGGAGCAGCGAAAGAAGAAAGGAAAAGAATAGTGTCATTGTTGCGGAGGACAGCATACACTCGCGAGTTGCCGATTTCAGAACAGCACCTGTTATAAGTGCACAAAAAAGGGTATTGTTGCTAAAACGTGCAAATATAAGCTTGTAAACAGGGCAGAGAGTGAATAATGCGAGAACAAGACTGCTAACGAACTGCTATCTCTGTGTCACACGAACCACGAAGAAAGTATGCCCACCAAAATTTTGGTGGGCATACCTGACAAAATTCGATGAAAACGCTCGGTGACACCATTTGTCTGCGGATCTCTGTGTCACACGAACCACGAAGAAAGTATGCCCACCAAATTGGTGGACATGTCTGACAAAGTTCGATGAAAACGCTCGGTGAGACCATTTGTCTGCGGATGATATGCCGAGGGGATACCTATGGAACTTGACACGGGCGCAACGGTGTCAACAATGTCAGAAGCAGAGTGTGTTAAACACTTCCCAAATGCCTCTTGCAGACAAGCAAATGTCAAACTAGCCACGTACAATGACACGACGGTCCCTACTGTCGATATTGTGGATGTAAAGGTGGAATACCAAGACCAGTGCTTCGACCTGTCCCTTGCCATAGCGAAAGAAATGCAGGGTGCTAGAATGCCCACGTTGTTTGGCCGAGATTGGCTTTCTAAAATCAAAATAAATTGGCATGAAGTACTTTAAGTAAATGTTGCGGCTAAGGAGCTATTGCTTGCTGAGAAGTTTCCCGAAGTGTTCAACGCAGGTTTTGGTACAATAAGGGGTTTGAATGCAGCATTGAATTGAAGGATGACGTGCGCCCCGTATTTATGAAAGCACGACCAGTGCCACACGCTTTGCGAGAGCGAGTTGAACAAGAATTTGGTAGCTCGCAATGTGACACGACAGCCCCAGGAACTTGAACCAAGGTAGAACCTTCCTTCCGTTATGCCAGCGTCGCTGCAGGTTCGAAGCAACTGGTCGCCAGGGTTTAGGTGAAGGCCCGGAGACGAACGTACAAGAGTAGCAAGTACTTCATCGCTACGTCGTGCCGTAAGTACGGCGGTACAAAAAGCAAGGGGCCAGCCAAGAAGCATGTCAGCTTTATAAGTGATCGCAGTCGGGTCACATTATTGCTGGGCCATTATCTGGCGGCTGCTATCAACAAGACGTGGCGCTATCGCATACATGAATCTTTACTTCGTTGCATATACTTTTCTCTGTTTCATACACACCGCGGTTATTGCTGCGAAGCCTGGGGCCTAGCGTACAAAACTTATTTAACACCTATACTGCAGTTACAAGAACGCGCTTTGAGAATAATAACTTTCTGCCCCGTTCATTACCCCAGTGACATTATATCCAACGAATAAAAAATATTCTCTTATTTACGGCCCAAAAGAAATTATAAGGTATCTTGCCCAGTTCCCAAAATACTGTACACATACTTTCCACTACCCAACACCATATTCAACTTCCCGCGTGAAACACCAGGGAAACAAGTCAATTAAACTTGAATCTTCCTCCCTGTAACATTGTTTGTGGTAAAAGACTGTTAGAATTCTTCGGAGCTATAACCTGGAACACTGTGTCTCTAGAAATAAGAACGCCTAACTTCAACATTTCTGGAAAACGCGTTTTCTCGTCTTGTGAATTGTAACACCTTCGCATTCGCTGATTTGGACATCACTAAATCATTTATACGTATAAAACCAATCATTTCATGACCAATCATGTGCGTTGCTAACCTTTATGTATTTCATTATTGTACCAGCTACTAGCCGCGTAGGCTATTGGTCCAAATATTTTGTACGTTTTTTTTTGTAATTATATCTTAACAAACTCATTTTGATTTGATTACTGTTCAAGACAACACTCCAGGCGGCCAAGGATGATCCATTCCATTATGTTTCCTCCGCAGCTGGCCAGCGCTCTTGGTTGGTACGAGGCGACTTCTAGTGGCGATTTGACCTGCTTCAAGAGGGGCACCAAGCAGCTTGCTTTCCAGTCGCCAATAACATTGTCATCCTGCTATGAGGAGTTGTAAAGGCTAAAAAATTCTCTCCTTGCATATTTCCGAGTTTGCACAAGGCTCCGTATGGTATACTATCTGGTCTTGGACAGGTAGAAGGCGTGCCGAGAGCTAGTGCAGCCTCGAGCTCCTGCATTGTAAAAGGGAGGTCCATGAGGCAGTCACGGGAATGGGGGGACGTCACCTCGTGCTGGAGAGTCTGGATGAGCCGCTTGGTTGGCGATCCGCGCAGAAAACATCTTCTCCGACATCGATGTCTTGCCACCCTAGAAAGAGCGCGAGTGCTTTGAATGGAAAACACTGTTCCGAAAGGCAACGCAGACCTTGCGCAGTTTTCAAAATGTGGGAAATCGGCTTTGGGGGGGCCTGTTCTCTGGCAAAACATTGTTAGACATTCCGACGCTAATCTATACATGCGATACTGAATGTTCTGCATCCTCCTGGCTGCCCTAAGGTCGGCCGCGGCAGCACGCGAGGGTGACGCGACAGCGTCACGAAGGAATGCGGTTCACGCCGAAGCTCGACAGATGACGCTTTCGGCGTGCGGCCGTCTTCAACGTGCGCTTCTATGGACGCGACGCATAACAATCGCATAACAATCGCGAAGGTCCCCAATAGGGAACCCAAGCTCAAGTTTGCGGAGCAATGACAGCCCCGCGCTGCGGCTCTGGAGTCAAGCGCTGGTGAAACTGGGGATATGCGCGGCAGAGGGCGCAGCCGATTCAGCCTGTTTCACCGACAGCCGACAGCGACGGCACACGTGCGCACGCGTTCTTCGGTCGGTGCTCAGAACTTGGACGCTGTGCCGTGAGCTTGGCACGCTGAACCGAGAGGCTTGCTTTGTGAAGCTTCATTTCCGCGATGGTACAAGCGGTCCCACGAAAAGCGGTAGTGAGGTCCGAAGTATTGCTGTGTGCCACAGCAGTGCAGACAGTACCAAGGCACGCGAACCACCTGTAAAACTGTATCGGTTCCCGGACAAATCGTACGCGAGAGGAAGTACACAAGCGTGGATCACCGCAGTTAAATGAATGAAGTTCTAGCTCTCTCTCGCCTTCCGTTTTGGCTGACTCAATTCTTCGCTTGAAATCATTTGTTTCGACTAACTGAATCAGTACGTAACGCGGCGCGTGCATGCAACGACTGCAGTAGTGATTTCTTGCCGTCTCCTCGCATTATGAAAGTCCAGTTAAGGAGGTATGTTGAAACAACTTTGTGTTTTTATTCCTTGTGTTTGTGAGACCTAGCTGTTGTTGTTAGATGTTCACACTCACATACGTGACATCGCGGTTAGCTTTGCGGTGTTGTTTGCTTTCAACTGAACTCCGCACATTGTCAAATGTTCACCGCTGGAAGGCTGCAATTCACGCATCTGGAAGGCTGCATCATCGCGTCGGAACGAACGCCTGTACATTTTCAGCTAACTTTGGCATCGTTTCGCTGCTTTGTTCTGTTTTTATCGCTTTATTAGAGTGGTATATATTTAGGCCACTGAATCTAACTGCTACTTAATACATGAATTCTAATTGCCACCTTCGGAAATTGTGCGGTGTTCTTTCACGCGCACCCGTACATTGCTTCGAGTGTGCGTTCACGGGTGCGGTTTGCGCGAGCTCGTCGCGCGCCTGATACCACATCGCGCGTGAAATTGGGCACCTCTCACGCTGACCCGCGTTCGCTCAGAAGGTCTTATACACCTCTAAAGTCGATATTCTCATCAAAAGGGAGTGCAAGCACGAAGCGAGAAGGGGAAAAAAAAGACCGACGAGGCGAGCAGTTCTACTCGCTTCGCAGCGCTTAAAGCTAAGCTAAGCTAGCTTGGCTCGTGGCTAAGTCAGCGGGTGATGCTGCAGCGCTACGGCGGACATGACTCGAAGCTTCTCAGGCTTTTTAGTGCCATGGCCGTGTAACCTGTGTTTCTTTCTCTTTTTTTTTCTGCACGCCGCGAAAGTTCGTTCACTACAGTACGCGTTCGCCACGGCCAGCATGCACATCTAAATAAGAATCATATTTTTTTCATAGTAGACAACGTGGAACATCAATCGAGTGCGTGGCTTCATTTCGCAGTGCATATAGACCATTAGGTATTTTTAACGTGTAACAGAATCAAGCTTACCTCGACCTATACCGTCGTACACGGCAATATCACGTACTTCGGAAATGCGTTTCGCGTTAAATCGGGCGCCGTTGTCGTCTATCGTCTGCTCCACTTCGTAAACGTGATTAACAAACTTTTCTCCTTTGATTACGCTCGCTTTTCGAAGTGCCTGTTCAGCTGGGAGATCTTTTTCAAGCGGTACATAGGGGAGACCCACGCCGTGGAGGGGCGCTGCGGTGCCGGGCGCTGCCGGTGAATGTGGGGAGAAAACTCGTTACTCGACTGTTCACCTCTGCGCTGCCCCCTTCAAACTGCCTTGAAAACCCGTTGATTTGCTCGCACGCTGCACGGGTTCTGCACATGTTTTTGAGAGTTTCGCGTCACACGCGGTTTCTGTCCGCGTTTGAGAAGATTTTTTTAGTGGGAAGGTCAGCGTTTGCTCAGCCATGTAGCAGATGCGGAGCAAGTGTTAGCAGACGACGCCGTTCTCATCAGAGTGAAGTGCATTTCGCAAGTGAAGGACGACGCTGTTTACGACGTGGAGTTAGATTTGAGTACAATGTTCTGTACGTTCATAAATATATATCTGTTTTATTAAATACGAAGCATTTCTTAGCGAACTTCGGCGACCTTGAGCGTATCTATCTATCTATCTATCTATCTATCTATCTATCTATCTATCTATCTATCTATCTATCTATCTATCTATCTATCTATCTATCTATCTATCTATCTATCTATCTATCTATCTATCTATCTATCTAGCCACCTACGACTTTCTGCTCTCCTGGCCGTATCGTTAATGGGATTTGTACCAAATTTGGTATGGCATAACATGACTGTATGACGAACATAAATGGCTGGTCATATTATGAAAATCATGACTAACTTGTCATGAAAAGTATGATTTACATGCCACGCTCATGGCGCGCTCGCGGCCGTTTCGTTAGCTTGATATACACCAAATTTGGGATTGAGTGACATGACTGTATGACGAACATAAATGACAAGTGGTAATATGGAAGGAAATCATGACTTGTCATGTGCGACATGACTTGCATTCCACGCTCATGGCGCGCTCGCGGCCGTTTCGTTAGCTTGATATACACCAAATTTGGTATTGAGTGACATGACTATATAACGAACATAAGTGGCAGGTGGTAACATGAAAATCTTGGCATGCATGTCATCTACAATGCCATTTACATGCCACGCTCATGGTGCGCTTCCGTCCAGTTCGCTAGCTTGACATACACCAAAATTGGTATATCGCGACGTGACTGTATGACGAACACAAATGACCGGTCGTAACATGTAAAACATGACATGCAAATTATGTAAAGCATGATTTGCTCCTTCCTGGCTGCTTCGCATTACATCGATTCCCACAGTGCGTGGGATCTGCTGGTTTCTTGATTTGCTGTGTGTACTATGCACTCTTTATGTTTGTTACTGGATACATGGGTAAGGCCGCTTCTCGTGATTTAGGTTAAGCGGCCCTGACGCTGTGACTGTTATTAGTTGGGATACCTTAATTTACAAGCAACCATTCAAATTATCGTGCAGTATGGAACACTCCTAAAATAAGTGGTCTATTTGCGGCTTCTTTCTGTCCTGCAACAAAAGTTGACATCTACCTCGCGTGTCTTTCCTTGCATTATCGCCGTTCGCCTAGCCGGTACTCCGAGCTAACGAACAACGTGCGTACTATCAACGTGACATAGCGTTCTTAATAGGAACATGATGAGCGCCCAGCTTTCAGAAAATTTTTTTTTGTGCAATCTGCGGGGGAAGAGCCAGTTGCTGTCAGGGTATTTATTTTGGTCACTATCGAAAGTGCACCGTGTGGCGCGGGCTGTAGCTGCAATACACACTAACAGCTAGTTCACTGTATAAGCCAAAAAATCAATGGAAGTGCAACAACAGCTGATGATTTTTTTTTCGTTTTTCGTAGTTGTCGTGGTCGTGCCCACTCAAGCGGGAGCTTCGCATCTCCAGCGGCAAATGCAGTTGCATCTCTGGTGTAATCGGCGCACTGCTGTAATCCATGCCTGTCGTCTGCTTCTTTCGTACCATCTGTTTGGGAATCGGTAGAATTTCACTGGTGGAGTGAACCCCTTCGTGTTTGTATGTCCATTCTGACAGTTGACGACCCAGCAGTAGTTCCCTCTTTGTCGCTGTGACATCGCGGAACGAGGGGTGTTTCACGTGAAGCGCGCTTCGCAAATGCATGGGAACCAAAGGAAGCGGGGTGGTCGTTGCCGGCTACGGTTGTACGCTTTTTCCGGCAGGGGAATGGCAAGCGCTGGCGTCGTCCGGCAAACTTGAGCGGGTCTGCCCTATTGCGAAGCGCTGCAAGTGCAGGGCGAGAGCTCTGCACTTGCACGGAAGCGAGCGGCAGCGCGGCGAGAAGGGAAAACGCGCGACGTTACCCCCAGTTTCTATTTTTCGGCGCCAGAGATGGCGCTGGCTGTCAAGAGTCGCAGCGCCACTGAGCGGTGCTTTGGGAGCCTATAAGCTGCCGCGCACCTCTTCTTGATTTGCAGGCTTTGTGTCTCTCTATGGCTCTCAGTGGCTTGCGCACATTGCGCCGGCGGCGCCGACCCCTCGGTGTTTGCACGCGCTTTTCACGCCGTGACGAAGGCGAGTGCTTTGAAGATAATGAGAACAGCATTTTGGGCTAGTTGGTGATCTATGACTGCAAAGTAATTGCGCGACGAAAACACGGACAAAAGAAGACAAGTACAAACACAGCGCTGTGTTTGTACCTGTCTTCTTTTGTCCGTGTTTTCGTCGCGCAATTACACTGAAGTCATGCTTTGAAGATTTCCAACAGTGCTTCTGCAGGATGCGGTAGAAATGTGTTGTGCCGAACTGCAACAGTGGGTACGCATGCTGCAAGGAGAAAGTAATTCAAAGGTAACCTTCAAAGTTTCTAGTGCCCCAGTGAGGTTAGAAGCGTGGGCTCGCGCTACACCAAGGGAAAACCGAGAGCTGACGCCTCATGACTACGTATGGGAGAAGCAGTTCTCGGACAGCGACATAGACAGGCGGCGCTATTGTGGGAAGCTCGGTGGCGAAGTTCGCCTGGACAAACCAAAATAGCCAGTGTTGTTACCAGACGGCGTGCATTCAATCTTTCCGCGCTGTGCCAGCTACTTCCTCAGAATGCAATGACAGATACTTCGGTGTTTCATGGTACAAACATGCCCGCTGCTTGCAAGGGTGATGAAATTGAGATTGTGTGCCCTGTAACATCCTCTTCCCTTGAGTTCACTGCATTGAAGTATGAAGAAACAAGAACCGGCGTCCGCAAGGTTGAAGGGCATAATACGGCGCTCTGTGCTGGTAGTTCGCATTTTATTTGCTGGTGTCTTTCTCAATTTTGCGGTCACGGACAACGCTGCTTTTTCGCTGAAAGCCAACGACGCCGAGGCCAGCACTTCTGCGAAATGAGTTCTTTAACGCTATCGCATTAAAATTTGGAGCAGGCCAGGGCGCACAAAAACACACCCATTCGGACGTGAAGCGCGAACGGCGAATCACCGCCGAATGGCCTTGAACCGACGAGTTTCGTCGGAGAGCGCGGTGAGGGCAGCGCGTGCGTTTGTCTTTCTCCGCTAGCAGACTATCACAACAGAGGACGCGTCAGTGCTGAGCTTGATTTTGTGACTTTATTATCGTGCTTGATCAGAACGCCCGACCGAGCGCAGTTTTTCGCCTCCTAAAGAATTCTCGCTCCGTGCCAAAAGTAATGGATTATATTCGTGCCGCGATATCGACGCTCAGCACGGCGTCGAAGTGGTCGAAGTGCTCGAAACGATTAAATCGTTTCGCGTGGAAGATATCGTCATCGTCCGAGTGGCGTTTTGCACTGTACTCTTGATTGTTTCTTCTAACCCAGATCGCAGGCTCTCGCTGCAAGCATCTTGCGTCAGATGAAAAGGTGGTCCATTGAATCGTTCCAATGGTCTCCAGATGTAGACAAGCTTTTCTTGTTAAGGTAGATTGGAATGTGATCACTCGCATGTGTCTCGAGATCTGGAAACCACTTGACACATCTGGCTAGAGAGTTGGAGAAGAAACCAAGGTCGAGGCAGTTGCCGTATGTCACGCCTCGAAGAAAACTGGTGCTGACATCGTTGAGGATAGTAAGGTCACAGTTGTAGCCGATGCTTGCTAATCCTCGTCATGTTGCATTGGTCCTTACTTCCCCATGCAGGGTTGTGCGGATTGAAATCTCTTTTGATAACCCATGGTGCAGGACAAAAACTCAAGATATCCGCTAATGCTCGTGAATCGAAATTCTTTGAAGGCAATATATATACATGCCAATGACAGTAAACATGAATTTTTTTCCTTTTAACACTAATGCATTCATATTGATTCTCATAGTGAGGCGCAATTCGCTGCACAATGTAGGTGAGTACACGAAGAACGAAAACGATGATTTCACGGCACGCACCGCTTGTTGAAGACGTCACAGCTTGGTACCCTGACATTCTGGTTGGTTTCAACAACTTGGGATACAAATGACAATGAGTGGACGATGAGTTGATATACACAGACTGACCAAAATCTGAAACGCGTGATTTTAGTCCTCTGGCGTTCCATTGGGTGACAGACTCTGCCTTGATTTCTTTACGGAAGGACGAGATATAGGTCGCGATCTTTCTATTTGTGGGATTGAAGGAGTGGGCTTAAGGCGTCCAGCACTTAAAGTGCGCTTCGAGGGGACGCTGTCCCCATGTCCACTAATATCGCTCGGATAGCATCCATGAGGGAACGCCGCACCGAAATGACTTGACGATCTGTTTTAGGCATTATGCCTAAAACAGATCGTCAAGTCATTTCGTAGAGTTTGTTTGCGCGCGGAAAACGCGGCATACGCTTCCAGCTTTAGTTGCTAACATGCCATAGCCGCGTTTGCTGACTAGGAAATTCATATTTCCCGCGAAGCGTTAGTGGCTACGGCAACGCATTTTTGTGTTGAAGTTGCGTCGTCCCGCCGATAGGTATTCGCTGCGGTCAGCGGACCAATGGGTGCGCGGCATTGTCACTTTATCTGGTCGATCGTACCTCGCGTGGTTTAGGGTTAGGGTCTGCGCTCGTGGACTGATTGATGACGCAAACTGCAGGTGGCCAACGTGGCCTTCATTTCTCGCTAAAATTGGCGCAACTGAGAAAATTTTGAGGCTGGTCGGGCATTTTGGCGCAGCGTGGCGCAATTTCCGCCAATTTCATGGTTTTGGCGCAGCTCGGCGCATAAACGGGGAATTGTATCAATTTGGCGCAATTGGCGCAACTGTTGCACCCCTGGGCATATCATCCATGACTGGAGAAGACATACGGTGGGGCCAGCACCATCCGTGCTTCCTTGACAAGGGAGTGGGTCGGAAGCATAGGCCATTCCTCAGGAGAAGGATGCTTATCCGCTTCCTTCGTGGAAGTGGTGGGCCCTTTCGCGGCGCGACTGAGTGGGGGGCGCAACAGTGGCTACTATCATTTCGAGCATGCGCCTTTTTTTGAGGACTTAGGATTATCCTGACGTTCACGTCGACACTGGACAACTTCGTCTGCTTGTCTGTTGGTCGAGTTATGTCTGGCCACATGCTCGTGAACCGCGCGCTCCTTTTTGCGGGGACAGTCTTTCGATAAGGCAGCGTGAGGACCGCTGCAGTTGGCGCACTTCAGAGCAGTGGCAGGGTAGATTTCTTCTGCGTGGTCCGACTTTTACGTGGGATGGTATGCAATCACACTTGAAAATCACTTTTATGCAGCCGGTATTCCTAAGACAGCACACGCAGCGCGTATGCCGGCTTGATGAGGGTAAGAAAGTCAGCATTAGGAATAGCAGTGCGATGTCGCAAATTAAACTAGCTATGGATGAATCATTGATCGGGATAAAGGGGCACATTTTAATTCTACAGAGCTCCGTCATTTGTTGGAGCTGTCCGAGCGCACTCTCCTTGTTCACGTCTAAGGCGAGGATATTCTATGGATTTATTCTAATGTCTTTAATTTGATTCGGCATCGCACATTTCAGAACAAGTGATAGATAGGGCTTGCCTGTTGAGCAATCGTAGGTTCCTTGAGGGATCTTGCGGCATGAACGTGATTACGTGCGACCAGCGTGCAGGCCTTCA
This sequence comes from Rhipicephalus appendiculatus, assembly GCA_030522465.1. Lineage (NCBI taxonomy): Eukaryota > Metazoa > Arthropoda > Arachnida > Ixodida > Ixodidae > Rhipicephalus > Rhipicephalus appendiculatus. Next base: position 4,979 of record JALIZH010008380.1, on the reverse strand, counting down.
CTGCATAGTCGCTGTGTTCGCAGGACTTGGCGACGCGTTGATGATCTTTCTCAATAAAGGTAAAGTCAGGGACATAAAGAATTATCGCGTTCAAAATGATAAAGGCTTAAGTAAAAAGAGTCACAGTTTTGCCGCCAGGGCGAAGCGATGAATGCGATAGCACAAGTTGGAATTTCAAAGGCGTTCCGCCTTTGGATGGGAGTTAGACAATTGCAGCGTGCTGCGCAAACACAAAGAAGGACGCAAGAAAAGAGCACAATGGTATACACCAGGAATTGGCGAACTAACAACTGTGAGAGTCATTAGTTTGTACTAATCCTGTGTACACCTCTTTGTTCTTTTCGTGCGTGTTTATTTGTGCGTGAGCAGTGAGCTGCCGGCGTCGTCTATACACACCAAACTAGCCCCTACGTAGGCTCTTGGCTCTACATTAGTGTATATCAATAGCTCTCCGTTCGTATACTCGAAAACGTAGGGTCGAACCCATAGATATCGAACTCGCAAGGAAACAGGAGTCATTTTGATGTAACCGATAATTCGATATACAGCTTTTAAGGAAATTGTTGTATTTGGAAAGCAAATTTGAATGCGGAAGTTGGCTTCACGGAATTATCGCTGGGTAATGTAGCGAAGATGCCTTCACGAGAACGCGCAAGGTGTTTTTCTTCTTTTTGATGGTTTGCAGCTCGGGATACTACGTCAGTGCAGAGACTGGTTATACGTGAGAAAAGATGGTATCGATGTAACCAATGCCTCAGTCTTCATACGTAGCTGTGCTCACTCGTAGGGCGCCTGGCAGCATCTGTACTCCATCTCAGAAGTACCTTGGAGCACTATGGAAGCTGCAGGGCTTGTTAGCCAATGGGAAAGGCGAAAGCCCCCTCAAGACGTGTTATCCACGTCGCGTCGTCTGCTCGTCGTCTCTTTGGCGTCGGCTTGCCTACCTTGTCGATACTTGCTCCCTGAAGTTAATACAAAACGCCAAAACCTCCGCGGGAACGCGACCTCTCTGTTTCTTTATGTTTAGAAACCCACTTGTGCAGGGCGTGTGAGGAACGCGGTTTTTTTTTATAACAGCGTTCATACTGGCGTTTTCACCGAGTTCTTTTTTGACAGCTCGGTCGACGCGCTTTCAGAAGCCACGGCCGCCTGGGTCATCGGCGCGCCCAAAAGCCGTGCAGCAGCACTCGCTTACCATTCTTAGGTGGAACAGCCAATTATTGGCACTGAAAACAATATAGACATTCAGGGTGTTTTGCATCGTCAACGCACCACCGACGCTAATGTTGTGGCGACATCTGCTCAGTTAACATCAAACCACTTTTACGGCTCGGTACCGCCTCGGTAGTCCTAGCAGCATCAAAACAAACCAGCGATATAAATAATAGCGAAAGAAGATACCTGATGTTTTGCCCTTAGCGTTAGATTAGACTAAGCGATGACAGATAAAGCCACTTTTTTCTCGCTATCCGGGCAGAGAGCCAGTAAGAAGCACGAATTCGGATGGAAGCGGGTGGTCTGGGGTGTATGGGGGGCTGCCATGTTGCTGTACGTCATCGCAGTTAGGGTGGTTATTACGGCTACCAGCCGGTAATCTCTGCATTGTTTCCGAAATTTTGAAGTGCATGCGCTAAGGACCTAACGTGCCACGTATCGCTGTAACGCGTCATGCGAGAAGCACAACTGAAGCCCTTGCACTTCGTTGGTAATGATAGTTAAGCCCGGAACTATATTATGTGCTGCGCAAGGGCACTGCCTGTGTACTCCTCGTAGCTTCGGCAGTGCTGCAAGGTAGTTGTGAGATGGAGTATAGTATATACTGACCCTAATATCGGCCTTGTTTTTCAATACCTTACTGAGCGTGCCTCTCGAGATACTGTGCGCAGCGGCCCGTAAGCCTTCTTTTCTTTGAGTTCAACTGTATTGATTATCGTCAGCTTTGCGAAGAATTGCAGGTCCTCCTGTTTTACTGCATATATTGCGTTAATAAACAAGCACAGAAGCGAACGGCCACCACGCAAGACGAACCGGCGCGATGATGAGGAATTATGGAAGGGTAAACCGCGTGATGGCTTGCGGTAGTTTCAGCTCGCTCCGCGAAGTGTGCTCCTAATCTCACCGGTGGATTTTTCAAAATTATGGGGAAATATCCCCTGCCATGAGGAAACGCGAAAAAGTTTGTGAGGGCCAGCCAAGTTCTTCGGGCGTTTCCTATTGCCGAATAGTCGATATATAAAGTGCTCCTATATATACTGTTTTCGTTCGATGTAGCTGTAGGCTTTCGTATGTACTTAAGTTGAATCATTGTCGAGATCGAAAATAACATTACATAAAGTACAATTTGATTAACTCGAGTTTGATTGTGTCACATGTTTGTGATGGTGAAGAAGGCTGCAGCAAGACTGGAAAATCCGCAACTCTTCATATGGGAGAACTTGTGTCCTGCAAAATGAACAGTCAATGTACGAGCAGTTCACGCTCTACATTTTTGGCAGCAAACAGAGCGTCAGCCGTCGGTAATCTGATCGTCGGTAGAACGCGTCGTCTTCCAGCTTTATTCCATTCCCCACCGAACCTTCCAGCTGTATTGCTCGTTCTCGCTTAAGCTCTCCAATAAACATGAACACTTGCGTCCTGCGCGAAATCTTAACAGAAAAATCTCAAAGAATCGCGAAGCTTCCCAAGCAATGCAGCGTGGTGTGGGCCGAGTATTCCTAACAGTTTTTGTGTGTAAAACCTGCATATATCAAAATAAAGGAATAAACGTGCGTGCCATTATTTTGAGATAATTTCACAGCATGAATTGGGAAAGGACATTGCTTACTCAGTGACGTAGCGCAGAAATCCACTTTCTGGAACCCAAATACGGCAGTGGGTACCATTGTAATAACGTAGAAACAGAGCACCAGCTTTCGACGACGCAGCCCCATTTTCGCAGCGCTCACCCACAGCGAAAATGCAAGTTTGTTGTTAAAGGGATCCGCGCAAAAGCAATAAGGTTGCTTAGCGCATTCTTTCATAAAGCTATGAGTAGTTGCCGACAGGACGCTTGCGAGCACAATGAATCAAATACATCTCCCTTTATTGACTTCCTTATGGTTGGTATTTTGTGTTAGCCAGAATGTGGAAGTGCTGATACAAAATATAAAAATATGGGCAAGGAGATCCACGCACAGCGCTGCTCTAAAGCCTACGTGCATGAACATTTCCTTGTTTTCGAACTGCGTAAGTAATGTTCCGAAGTGCAGCTGCTTCGACATAATGTTGCCGGCAGGAATTTATTGGTCTAGAGACAACAGGCAACGCGAAAGATATATGAGCACCAGGAAGCAGGCCTGCTCATAAAGCTAATGAACGGCTCGCGTGATGGGCTTCATGCGGAGAAACGTAAACATTGGCACTACGGCAATGGCGCTCTGTTGGGACGACAAGTCTCTTGATATGGTTGTAAAAACTTCAGTGAGGTCCTGCAGGCCGTGTCCCAACACGCAGCGGGCCGCTTCCACGCATGAACCGGAAGGGCAACCCTCTCGGCCGCATCATGGGTCTTCTAGACACAGCTAGAGATGGTCGGCCAGGAGACAGATGCCAAGGCGGCTTCCCACCAGGCGGAGGTGTTATTAACGCGATAGCGTTAAAGAGTTCGTTTCGCCGAAATTTCGATGCCGGCTTTGGCGTGGGTGGCCATCTTGTCCATGACTGAAAGCGCAAGAGATCGCCATCTCGTCCATGAGTGAAAAATATAGAAAGATGTAAATAAAATAAATAATTGAAATTTTCGGTCTGGGTGACAATCGAACCCACACCGTCTGCTAAGAATTAGGTGTTCGGCCACAGAGCAGCGCTATTGCTTGAAACTGCTACGGGGAAAACCGGCAGATCCCACGCATTGTGGAAATCGCTGGAACGCGAAGCAGCCAGTAAGGAGCAAATCATGCTGCACATAACATGGCATGTCATGGTTTACATGTTTGGACCTGCCGTTTGTGTTCGTCATGCTGTCACGCCTCGCAATACCAATTTTGGTGTATATCAAGCAAGCGAAACGGCGGCGAGTGCACCATGAGCATGGCATGTAAATCACGTTTTATATGATATGCTAGTGATGATTTTCATGTTACAAACTGTCATTTATGTTCTTCATGCAGTCATGTCACGCAGTACGCATTTTGGTGTATATCAAGGTCGCGAACAGGACAACCTCACCGCTCGATCTCCCAAATCAGGGCTGGGCAGAGATACTGGAATAGTATTCCGGAATACATATATCGAAATACATGGACTGAAAGCCTAAAATACAGATACTGAGATACACTGCTTTTGACGTAACGGGATGCTTCGGCGATACTTTTGTAAAAAAGAAGAAAAAACTATTTCGGAATACAGCTATACAGTAACACAAAGTGAGTGAATAACTTTATTCAGTTCCTGCAGGCGTCCGGATACTGGAATACTTTTTTTCTGTATTTCGGCGATGCTCATACTCCGTAATCACACTTGCATAGTGTTGCAAATAAAGTTGCTGCGCATTGAAATTTGCAGTTTATTTATTCGATTATTACCGTAACCTCAGCGCCATTAAGACCTTACGGGGGGGGGCAAAGAAGTGGAAAGAATTGAAAATTTTTCCATTTTGTGGTTGGCATCGAGTGGTGCGTGACGCCAATGAGCTGAAAAAGAGTGTTCCAATCTCGCAGTCAAGGCTACTGGCAGCGCTGACTGGCGCTCCCACTTTTAAATGAACATATATACTCCATAAAGTGGACGGAGGAATGACCGCTGTCGTAGCTCAGTTGGTAGAGCATCGGATGCCTTATTCGAAGGTCGCAGGTTCGGTCCCTGCCCACGGCCAGTTATCTTTTCGTCCACATTTATTTCTTCATATTTACATTACATTCACTAGTAATAACATCTCCAATACTTTCCTTGGCATTATTTTCTGTTAGTTGTCATTAATATTGTGTCTAATGAACAGTAAT
>JALIZH010008377.1:0-15697 GCA_030522465.1 Rhipicephalus appendiculatus | reverse complement strand
GCATATACCTTATGCATTTCTTAGTGACAATGGCTCAGGTGTAGGATCAGTCATTTCTGTAGTGTAATCTTCTCTTTGTTCGTGTTGTGTGTCCTGGTATTACTGTGGTTATTAAATGTCATTTTCAAGTGGTCACGTCCTTTAGAAAATATTTTGAGGCGACGCCTCTGACATTCGAAAAATGAAAGAACCTGCACGTTGTGCAAGGAAGAGCGACAACGTAACATTATAACGGTGTAATAATTATTACATATGTATCACTGTGATTCCGTCAATACAGTTAGGCCTCGCTTGACTCCACAAGAATGTTTCGACGACCGCTGCTTAGGATAGGCGAGTCAGCGCGCCGGATAGCTCATGTCTCCTCGATGTCCCGGACGTTGGCGCTTAAACTCGAGTGCCGACGTAACGTCTGACTATAAGCGATCCTTTAGGGGACACGCATTACTTTATATGCCTCATAAACCTATTTCAACCTTACATATACTCCATCCAGAGAAAGACGAAAAGCCACGTCGTTGCGTTCGGCTCTGCCAAGTAATACTTCATGGGCACTTCTATGGTGTCTCCTCCGTGTAATTAAGTAAGAAAGCTATCTCTAGTTCGACTGGAGGTTGCGCACAGCAATGAAGGATGTCCTTGGGGTGAACGCAGCCGATATGATTTATGGCTTATGAACCTGAGTTTTAAGCAGTCCGTCCGCGATGCCATGTCCTGCATACTTTGCAAATTTTTGAGAGCTTCCACAAACTTTTTTCAGCTTCTAAACCAAGAATGAATCGTAACCAAGAGTAAATTGCTGAGGAAGACTTGCCTAACTTGAATGGTGAAAACTATCCCATCTAAGGTGTCCAAGAGATGATGAATATACTGAGTATTAGGTTTGGTTATAGTTATACGCAAATTTTAAGAAAGTAATGACTAAATAATTTAGGCACCGGACTATCATAATTTTACTATTATTAATTTGAGTGTATTTTTTACTGTATCAAAAATTTGCCACAGCTTCACTGAATTAACGTCGCACGTCGAGAATGCTGATCGAAAAGCGGAGAGCTTTCAATCGCTCTGCTTTGATGCGTCATTTTAAAATAAGGGACAGATGCAAGCCGCTCACGTCTAACCTTAGCCTGCCTCACTCGAAGCTCTCGATCTTCTGCCCTCCGCTTGTTCCTTTGTTGGCTTCTGGAACAGAACGACTAGTTTTTGCACTAACACATTAAAAACTTCGGAATAATCACTTTTGATCCAGTCCTGGTCGTATAACCGCGCACGCTTTCGAGATGTGGCTCCTTCATCATCATCGGAGACTGAACTCGTCAGTAAATCCACGTCTGACGAAATGATATCCAATGAATCAAATTCTATTTCGGTTTATGGGTCCACATCGGAAGAGTCGCCGCTCGACTCACTAGCAACACAGCAACCGGCGCGCGCTTCCGTAGCGTAAGCGCACTGAGTGAGTGAGCGCGTGGAAGAAAAACTGTATGGTTGTGTGCCTGTACGGAAAGCAGAACTAGTGGAAACGCTATAATAATCCTTCGTCTTATCGCCAACGAGACGGAGTAAGTTTTTTTCAAGGCCCCAAAACCCCATTGTTTATGTAATTTAGCGCCGCACGGAAACAGATGTATTCGCGCCCTCGGGAGCAATAAACGAGAGTAACAAGCGGTCACTCTTCGGGAGATTAGAAACCAGACAGCCATCAATTTCGCGGTCGCGAGAAGCCACAACCACCAGAAGAACGAAACGGAAACCGCAGCGCATTCGGATCCGCAAGCGAAAGCCAGCACGCCGCTTAGGAAAGAACATAAAAACAACGGAGAGACATGGGCGCATGAAGAAATTTCCACATATTCCCGAATTATGGAGGCACATGCCAAGCAAGAAAAATGGTCGAAAAAGGCGCGCGCTTTAATATAACCGCACTGCAGGCGCGCTCAGATTTGAAGGCAACCAGTGAGCTGCATTGAAAAAATTGAAAAAAAAAGAAAAAAAAAACAACGAAGAGACATCGGCGCATGCAAAAAATTTCACGTATTCCCGGAGCGTGGCAGCACATGCCAAGCAACAGAAATTATCGAAAAAGCAGGCGTTTTTTAAACAGAGTGGCAATGCCGTACTTGTGCGGCGAACCCCCTTCAAAGGGTTAAGGAAGGCTTACAAAAAGTATTTTATTAATATATTACTCTGAGTGTTAAAAATTTGCTCCACATACTGCCCGACAATTTTGTTGATTAGTCCACATCATTAGGTCCCCCGATGCATGTAATAAGTGCAGGTTTTTTGTTTCTTTTTTATGAGGTAACTAAAACCGCCTTTTGACGTTCATTTAAACGACTGTCATTGGCACTCTGAAAAATTGACACAGTACTTGTCACGGCGTCTGTATTTGTCATTCGGGCAATGACACGTGGTTTTACCCGGATCGCACGTCCGTGGTGTTACAGGTGGATAGCCATTCACACCAGGGCAGCCAAACTCTGGCTTTCTTCCAGTCTTCGGGCACTCAGAACGCACTTCATCAGCATCGCAGACCGAGGCCTGCGTGGTGTTCCATGTTATTTCAGCTACAAAATCAACTGAGCTTTTTCATAGTGCACGGTTTACAACAAATATTAAGCACACTCTCATGTAAATTTTCCCATACACATCCTTAGCAACAACCGTATGTCCTCATTTTTCACGTAAAATTCAAAGGAAGGAAATTTCAAACATAAATCTCGAGTAAAGCTCGATTCATTCTTATTATAGTGTGGTATAGATATTTTGCTATTGTGCAGAAACGCGCTCTATTCGCTACTGTATTGAAGCTTCAATGCATTCTTCGTAATACGCTCTTCATGCATAACTGTTTCACAGTGGGCTTTCGAAATGTTTCCAGCAAACTGTAATACGTTAAAATCACGAAATCTGCGCGTTATCTCATAACATCCGGAAAATCGGGAAGGTCAGACGCTCACTGGTGAAAACCATCGCGAAAACAACGGAACACAGACAGAAAGAAGGACAAACCACGGGTCTCGTTTTGTGGAGTTCTGTCTCTCTGTGTACTGTTGTTCTCGTCGCACAGGTTTTTTAACGCATTCATCGCTTCTGACTAGCCCATCTTTTTTACTTTCAGGGTCCAAAGTACACATTTAAATCCATAGCCTATGAAAAGTGCTGCGGAAAGAAAGAAGGCACGCAGAATACGAAGGTCATGCGAAAATAAATATGAAAGCTGCAAGTTTCACCTGGATGTGTCTCAAAAGCAAGGACTCCAAAAGAAACGGGAGAAGAAGGTACAATAAATTCATTTTCTGTCTGCGGCGATAATTCTTCACGGGTTGCGAGGAGATACCTGCAACGATTGATACCCAAATAATTTGTCTTTAATACAGAATATCAGATAATTGTTTCACTCAAATGCCAGCAATGGCTATTTCCCTGTACCTACAAGGGTGTCTGGTTATTGTGATCTTCTTTAGAAACATTTATATAAGCAACTGACTCACGCTGACGATGGATCTTACTCTAAACACAGTTGGGTCAGCGAACAGGTCGCATAAAAAGGAATTCGTAAACCCCTGAAGCAGGACGTAAAGTCAGAATACTTCGCTTCAAAGAAGCATGGTGTACACAGAAAATTTAAGTTGCAAAAAAAATAAAAAAAATACGTGCCACATCCAATAAACTAAAGCGGTAAAAAAAATTAAATCCCATTTCTTAAAGAAAGAAGGCTAAACGCACAGTTTTCTCTCATTTAACTGAATCAACGTCAAAGTCCAAAGTGAATGACCGCTCAACGAACACGAGAAATGCTGACCGGGCCGACATGATGCACATTTGATTTTACTGTTTGTGCAGAATTGTATATTTTTGAACGGTAAAATTCAATGAAGACACAGTACGTAAAGTGGCATCGCATTTATTTTGGCATGGCCTGTTTCCTTAGATGATGTAGCCGGGGATTGCACACATGCACTCTTCGTTCCGCGGATGATTCTACATTTGCACAATATTGCCTTGTGATCGGTGTGGTAGACTGTCAGATGCTCTACCATCGTAACGTGACCATTGGTCGGCAAAAAATGTGGAGCCCACTAAGAATGACGGAAGCTATATGAAGAGTTTTTTTTCGAAATGAGTCAAATCCACCAAAACAGAATTTGTGAAAACAGTGAAAATTTGTTACGCAATGTAAATACAACGCTTTCAAACCTATTACGCGATATATTTTACATGTCAGCTAGTAGAAGTTTACGGCCACAATTAATTAAAAAATATACAGCGGACTTGACCAATATTAGCATGATAACTTTGGATTTGGCTCATATTGAAATGACACATTCAATTCGAGGCGGTATTCTTGCAAAAACTTTATTGAAATCGACTTTCAACAGCAGTATGATAGAGTTTTGGCCGAAAAGCCGTCAAAGATAGGCAACAGTGCTTCAATTAAGGGCCTTCAACTATACATGAAGAGCAGGTGCGTCTTCTTCGCAGCACAAGAAGCTCTACTCGAAATCTTCTGTATGATCATTTTCTTTGGTACGCCTGAGGACACTGACAAAATAAGCGAGCTCTTGATTCTCTCGCCATGAACTGCCGAAATGCTTTACGAGAAGGCTCGTCATCTATCAGTTTCATTTTGTTGACATGATGAGTGTACAGTGGGCATTGCACGGTAGCTTGTGCAAGGGACTTTCCCTCTTTAGGACTGGCACGAAATTTGATACGGAAACATTATAGTGGGGTTCTGCTCTAACTCTAGGGCTTCTACCAGCTGCATTTCTTTGAATGTAGAAGACCTTGGTTTCTGTTATCTTAAACGGCAAGCTGGATGTCGATTTCATCTCTGCCGTACAGTAGGCTTTCCAGTCATACACGTCCCAATGTTTTCCGAGCTCTAGCACAGTGCCATTATATGAAAAAATCATTTGGTATCTTTGGGGATTAAGGATTTCTTCGTGTTTCTTCGTGAGGATTTCTTCCTCACGTCCTTTTCAATCCGGCCAAATACCCTGTCTGGAGGTAAAAAGCTCTGCTATTGGCTTACTGGCTTTGCCTCATTTCGATCCGTACAGCGCACGGATCTGGCTCAATTTCGTTTTGAAACGAAATCTGTAAACACTCGTAGCTGGTTGTATTGACCCATTTCGTTTCGATAACTGTTTTACAGGAAAGTTGACAGTATGTACGTGCCAATGGAGCTTTATTTGAGCTAGTTTCGGTTTCTGGATTTAGCTCATTTCGAAAAAAAACTCCTCATATATTTTGCGCTTACGGCTCACTCGGACTTAGACTCCACAAAATTTTCCTCAACCGGACTCACTCGGACTCAGGGTCACTAAAACTTTTCTTAACCGGCCTCCACCAGGCTCAACCTCGCCAAAAGATAGTCAGCCGGACTCACGCAGACTCACACTCGCGCCTCAATCGGAGTCTGAGGGGAGTCTGAGTGAAGTCTTCTTATGAGCGAGTTTCCCGATCTCTGAACGTACACGGCTTGCTTACAAACGCGAGGTCAGTGCAGGAACGGTCTTGTGTCGCGGATCTCACTAGCATCTTCAGTTTCAATGAGTAGTGATCTAGGAAGATCTACCATGCATAGTTATAATGCATGACCTAGCCACGGGCACGATCAAGCTCGCGCATAGGTTTGCGTACGTCAGCCTCTTTTCCTGCCGTCCACTGCACCCGCGACCTACGCATAGTGACGGCCGTGATTGCATTTCGTGACGTGCGTAATCCAATGTAGATATAAACAGTTCGTCTCGGTAGCACGACGTTGCAATTCCTATTGTTCTTATCGGCACGACTGCGAAGGTATACTGTCGTGCTCTACTATACGTATGTCGTGCGCATTGTTCTATTGTGTGTGCAGATAGTTCCGTTGTGTAACTTGGCTTTCCTGCATTGCGTTTGCGACACTTACGGGCGGATGAGTGATCAATAGAAAGCTTCGTTTTAAAACAGCGGTGTTGGCCTGATTGGTGTGATAGCGAAAACACAAGGGTAACCAAGTCACGCTAACGAATAGTTGTGAAAAATAGAGAGGCAATTAGTATGGAAGAACCTAAAATGCTCGCCAAAAGTTTCATGAGATGCGATTTTTTTTGTCCCCACAGTAGCTTTATGGCCAGGAAATGGTTAATAATGGTTGTTTACTCGGCCTGGGGCTCATTATTTGCGATACGTGGTTGGCTGAAGAGACCATTATGTATTGAAATCTGCCTTGTACTTATGTGTTCTGCTTAATATCACTTAACTAAGGGTCCATTTCTTGGTCTGTTTCTCAACGCGTATAAATCTATCCATTCGTTCGCTTGAAATACAGCGATAATAGCACAGTACCAATAGGGAATGACGAAGATTTGCGCAAAACAAAATAACGCGTACTATTAGCGTCGTTTTTCCTTGTAAGAGTCTCACTAAGGACCATCCGAAAACAGGGGTATTCATCGCAAGACTGGGTTTTCTAACCTCCCCTGTGCTTTTAACAGTGAAGCTGTTTTTAGTCGAGGCTTTCAATTGCGGGATCCGTGATAACGCAGGTGGGCATCATAAAGGGGCATGCGCCGCAGAAATTTGGTAAATTCCACAACTCTCCAGTGGTCCAGTAAAAATTATGCCAACAGTTAGCCCAACGAACGGGTATATGCCATAGAAATCTGTTAGGTTGTTTCTAAGTTGCTTCAAGGTTGCTTCTCGGTAGTCACTAGGTTATTAGTTAGGCTATGATAGGCTGCTCCTAGGTAGCTGCTGTGCTCTTAGCCATTCTTCTTGGTCCTTGGTGGACATTAGCTAGTTGTAGAGAGGTCGCTTATAAGTTCTTGGCTGTTCTGACGGTCTTTCATAATCGTCCAGCTTTGCTGTTTCAATCCTTGCGCGGCTTAGTGCAAGATTCGTTTTTTTTTTCTCTTTCTCTCTTTCGCTTTCTATCTCTCGCTATTCTTTCTTTCTTTCCTTCTTTCTTTCTTTCTTCCTTTCTTCCTTTCCTTCTCTTTTTTCTTTCTTTCTTTCGGTAGCTTTCACGTATTTCACGTGCTCCACTTCGCCGAGCAGAGTTTTGGTTTAACGCTATATGTCACATGTTCAGATTCCTCGCAGGAAAGAAATGGGGAGTACCCATACCCTCTATGTTACAACTGTACAGGGTGTTATTCATTGGATTCCTGCGGTACAGTTTACCTGCAATATCTAACACCGGCAAGACTAACCTGCGCACGATTCAGAGCATTCAAGCTCAAGCTCTCAAAATATGCCTTGGGCTACCCCGCAGTGCTTCCACGGCGGAAACCATTGCCATCGCTCAAGATTACTCAATCACGACACATATTACCATCGAGACAATGCGCACGTACCTCAGGCATTACGCCAGGACTCCTTCTCACCACCTGGCGAGCCTCGTCTCTGAAAGGCCCCGCACGACATACGGCGCCATTGTCTGCAAGCACCGCTCAACATTTACTGCGGCGTACACCCCTGCGTCAAAGCCACTGCTTCCTCCGTGGGGCTTGAGCCGCCCGCGAGTTCACCTAACGATCCCTGGACTCCGGAGAAAATCAGACTTACCGACACATGCCCTAAAACAATTGAGCCTACTCCTACTGTACGAGAACTACAGTAACCACGTGCACGTCTATACGGATGGCTCGACTACGTCGTCCAGTTCTGGTGGAGCGGTGGTTATACCATCACAAGGGGTAACTCTGCGTTTTAAGACTTCCCATGCGACGACGTCTACGGCGGCAGAACTCGCGGCTCTGCGTAGTGCACTGGAACTCATCGATTCTGAAGAAAGACCAAGTAAATGGGCTGTGTTTTCTGACTCAAAACCGGCGTTACAGTGCCTGCGGTCAGTTCTCCGACGCGGATGTCACGAACAATTGACATATGACACCGTGAAACTTCACCACCACTTAATACAAAAAGGCCACGACATTGACTTTCAGTGGATACCTGGACATTGTGGTATCAGCGGAAATGATTCCGCCGATAATGCTGCTCGCCAATCACACCAGGAAGAAAACATCATCCCAATTCCGCTTTCAAGAACAGACGCTGCGAGGCAGATTCGTCACCTGGCCCGCAGTCTCACACTGACTGAGTGGAACGCGCCAAACATACAACAGACCAGACTGCATCAACTTAACCCTTCACTGCAACTCCAGCCTCCATCCGGCCTTCATCGTCGCGAAGCTTCGCTTCTCTATCGCCTTTGGTTGGGAGTTGCTTTCACGAAAGCATATACAACGTTAATCGGAGTGACTGACAGTGCGGCATGCGATGTTTGCGGCACCGACGAAAATATCGAACACCTGCTGTGCCACTGTCCTCGTTTTGCCTCAGAGAGACAAGTACTTGCCAACGCATTGCGGCGACTGGATGATCGACCACTTTCTGTGCAGGTGATATTACAGCACCGTCCACATCTCTCGACAGCCCACAAGGCAGTGAAAGCCCTCTTGTGCTTTTTGAGGACGACGGGCTTGTGTGAACGCCTCTAACTTGCGGTGCAGTTCCACACACTGCACTGAATTTCACTGCCTCTCTCTCTTTTCCTTCTCTTCCCTCCTCTCTCTCATCTTTCTATTCCCTTTCCCTAATCCCCCAGTGTAGGGTAGCCAACCGGAAGTCTTTCTGGTTAACCTCCCTGCCTTCTCCCTTTCTGTTTGCTTCCTTCCTCCTTCCTCGCACCTGCTGTACTCTGTAGTGTGGCTTGCCCAATTCTTGCGACGCATACCCACTTGAGGTGTTTTGTAAGACTGAACGCAAGTTACCGACAGCTTAAACAGCTGACCGGGCTACAGCCCCCCCCCCCCTCACGAAATTGTTCTGGCCGGCGCCCTGCTGGCTGTGTCCATGCTGACACGCGTCGCCTACGGAAAAAGACGCGTTGCCTTCGAAGGTACAAATCACCGTTTGAAACAAGTAAAAATGAACGAGAGCGTGCGCGGGCACGGCCGCTCCTTTTTTATCCAGCGGCCGTGGTACGGGGTCTTTGACACTAAAACTCGACAGTAGGAGCACAACAAATCGAACCAGGTGGCACTTTTCTTTTTGGGGGGGGGGGGGGGGTCATGCATACTTACCGCTATGTTCTATTTTAATGACTTGGGAACACACGCACTAAATGTTTCCTCCACTTTGACTCCAGCCACCCGACCTGCCATAACCTTTCCGTTGTCTGAATCCTCTTGAGAGAGCAGAAGTTATTCGGCACTTCCCCGTGACTTGTACAAGACAAAAAAGGGCATTCACCGCGCCCTCCACAGGCAAAGCAAATGTAAAGAAGAAAACGGGCGCAGATCCTTAAAATGTCTCAGTTCGCGGCGCCGCCAGTGAGACAGTTGCGCGGTTCTTCCGAAGAGCAGCGTGTCATGTTTCCCACAACCAGCATCCACTATCCATAGCTCCGTACCTTGACCTCGAGATCGAGCATCCTCAGAACAGCTAGTTGTCACGGACTGCCATTTTTGCGACCGGGCGTCACGTGCTTCCCGGCGCTGACCGACGGGATCGCGTGACCATGAAAGGTTCTCTTTAAACCCGAGAAGTGCAGGAACGTTCTTCCGCCGACATTATACATTTTGCACCTGTACCGGCGACGACAGCAGGGCCGTTGAGGGTCGCGATGTACCCCGAACCAGGTATAGATAGCAAGGCTGCTGAGAGCCAAGGAAACGGGCCACTCCCACGGAGACGGCTACGGGTGAGCCAGCCGCATGTGATCGCCTCTAGAGGTTGTCACTCTCGCTTAGTTTCTTCTGATTAAAAAGTGGCTTGGTCAATATATTTTGAGGGTACAGTTGGCAACAATGAAACGCGTATGAGTGGACTCATGTCGAGGTCCCTATTTACCCACAAATAGAGTCTGATGAAGGGTGAATTAAGCGTAGGATATCACCCTGCTAATCTAGTGGCTTGTCCAACATGGTGTAGAAGCAGATCAACAAGTATCCCTTTCATCTTTTAAAAGGTTTCAGGGTGGCTCTGTATCGGCCGGCCACCTAAACTTAGCCGTTCGTCTAGTTGAGACGCGTAATTAACGTCTGCAACGTAGGCATGCGAAATTTAATCTCGAGTTAGCTCAACCTGCCTGAGGTCACCTTCAAGTACTAGCTCCAGAAAACATCAGCATTGCAACTCCGCCGACATTGCAGTCGTGCCAGGACTCTCCTGTGATTTTTCGCATCCGATCAAGGATTCAATGCTTCCGGTCATCTCACGTAAGCCTTCATGTGTTTATAGTTTCGAACTTTCACATCTTCAGCTACTGTTTACTCGTGTCATGTCCGTGTTAACCTAGATGCCTGTGTTAATTCAATTGTGTGTTCTTTGTTTGTTAATTGAAGGCGCATGCATTGGGTAGCCAAACAACTTGTGCTAAAGAATGCAGCAACAGAAGAGTGACCCTCGCCAATTTAACACAAAGCGCGGGTCTTAAAAGAGGCTCTCCTCCTTCTGAAGGCGGTGCCGAAGAGAGAGGAACTGTCCCCTTGTGATTGGACAGCATTGTTATGAGGTGTTGTTCCTAAACAATGTAGTGTTGGTCCTAACCAGCGAATCTAGGGAACGGCAGGTCAATAAAAAAGCCGAGCCGTCGCTTAACAAGTGTGTACTCGACTCAACCATAACGGCAATAACGGCCAAATGCCTCAAGGTCAGAAGCGGCTCTCCGACTTCTGGGGAAGCTCATCCTCGAAGCGCAAACACACCAGCCAGGACTTCAGCAGTTAGTACTTTTCTTCAGTTTTCATTTTATGTGAACTCATGACTTGCTACGATGGAGTCAGGTTACAATGCGCCCGAGCTGAACTGTGTGTGTCATATTTGAAGTTTCTCATGTTTAAATGATCGCTTCATGCAGCTTCCAAAAAAGTCATTG
This sequence comes from Rhipicephalus appendiculatus, assembly GCA_030522465.1. Taxonomy (NCBI): domain Eukaryota; kingdom Metazoa; phylum Arthropoda; class Arachnida; order Ixodida; family Ixodidae; genus Rhipicephalus; species Rhipicephalus appendiculatus. Next base: position 4,821 of record JALIZH010008377.1, on the reverse strand, counting down.
TGTATAAATCCAGTATGGATCCCCTGGTCAGGAAATGTATAATTGACGTCACATCTTGATTACAACATTCAAGAGGAATGTATTTTATTATAAGACAAGAAGTTGGTCAAAAACGGTGGTAATATTATTCATATCCGGTATATATCTGTAACTGCTTAGAATCACAGTCGCAGATGAGTCTCCGCTCATCCTGGAAATCTACGGGGGAGGACAGTTGAAAAAAGCACCCATAATGTAGCGAATAGGTAGCCTTGGGTGAGGAGACCATCTCTAGAATATATATGAAACGTCTTTAGGCTTACCGGTGCATTAAGTAGGGAAGGGTCTTTCACAGTTTGTCAGTAAAGCCACATCATACATACAGAGTTTCACAAAAAATATGTTTTGTCATTGCGGCAGAATCACTTTAGGCATTTACAACCTCTGTTCGTCAAGTAGCTGCCTCTGCAAGAGAGTGTGCGACTTTTCACGCCGCGACTATGCTTAACGCGTTTCATGTTTGATGAGGGCACATCGCTGCACATTATTTTAAACTTATTATCACTTTATCAATATTACGTCGCAGTTCTCGGGGAGATGAGCGTCATCCATGCAACAAGTAGCTTTCATTGCTAAAGAAGAATTTTCTATGGAGTCGAAACTGCTCGAGGCCCGAGTACTTAGATTTGGCTGCACGTTGAAGAATCCCAGGTAGTCGAAATTTCCGAATCCCTCGAATACTACGTCCTTCATAATCATATCGTGGTTTTAGGGCGTTAAGCCCCATCAATTATTATTATTGTTAATGATATAGAAGATAATGTACGGAAAGTACCTATACGTCACCCCTTGGCAACACATGCCTTAATTAACGTTATTACATGTAAAGGCACCGGTTACACTGGGCTCATACAACATCCGCAAAATGTCGACGTATATGAACCATTAGGTATCGCTAGTAGGCCGTGTCGTTTAGAGAAATTCTGTCAAGCTTTGTGACGCCGATTTTTTCAGTTCAACCGGCGACCGGAGCCGTAGGCTATTCGCGGGGCCTATGGTCCTTCTAAAGGAGTAGATGAGTTCGTGCGAAGGCTATACCAGCGGCGGAGTCGTATGGACATACAGAAAAAAGTGGGTCGTGAAGATAGAGACGCCATTGATGATGATCACTTGTTACCATAGCAATATAGCATCAACCGGTCTTGACTTTGTGCGGATAACAAACACTAACAGCGCTACACTATCAAGCGGTACAAGGAATAGCTAAATACCGCTCGTAAAATATAGGCAGGTAGTCGGCGACGTGTTGGTTAAATACTATTATTTGTCATATGCAATGGTGGATGTCCACGTGCTGTAATCAGCATTCTCATCATTGTCATTTTCAGCCTATTTATATTACCACTGCAGCCCGAACGCCTCTCCCGGTGATGTCTTAGTTGACCTCCCCCCACCCCTCGCCCCTTGCTCGAAGCTATTCCATTGCATCCCCTGGACCTTCATGATCGCGTTGCTTCATATAACTCACGGCCGTCCTCGGTTTCATTTAACTTCCATTGGTCTTCAGTACGTTGTTCTGAGTGAGCAATGTTGGCCTGTCCAAAACATTATCTGGCGGGCCGTGGTCTACTTCTTTCGTTGAATATCAACAGGAATATCTGTTACAGCTCTTTATTGTGCGGCCCATTCTACTATCCTCAAAACGCCTTTCTGAACCAATATGATGACTAGAGACCGGATTTTAGGCAAATGCCTATTTTGTTCCTTGCGGTCCTATCGTGCTACTTTGATATATGAGCACGAATTAGGGGGTTAGGGAGGGCTTTTCTTGTGTTCTTATAGTGCCTATAAATGCCTATTTTGGGGGTCTGTGCCTAAATGTCTGTATGTTCCTATAAATGCCTATTTTCAAAAACGGCGCCCATATGAGCCCTATTTAAACTCAAATTTTGCGTTCAAGTACAGTTTGAAACCGTAATTCATGTTCCCGACAAAATTAGCGTTTCGGAACTCTATGGGGTGCCACAACCTAGTTTTATAGTTCAACAAACTTCCCGTAAGCAACCGCTAGCAGCAGTGAAATGGGAAGCGCTGGCCACTTTACTCCACCGCACTGACATGGCGCGAGCGGTTGGAGCAGGGGGATGAGGAGGAGAGGAAAAGGTGCTATTTCCGCAACCCTAAATGGGAGCACGTCCCAGCGTATACAGTGCAATGGGGAGACAGACAGACAATCAAAGGAAAATAAAAGTGGCAAGAGGAGAGGAGGAAAGAGGAGAGTGGCGTCCGTGGCCGAGGACGTGGCGGGCGGCTTTTACAGCCAGTTTTCCAGTCCAGTGTTCCCAAGGAATTGAAGCACCTCCTCGAAGACCTGGGTGTGGTGGAGGCAGAAAACAGGAGGTGCCTCTGTGCAGCAGCAGGAAGATTGAGAACGAATGCGAAACCATGCATGGAGTGCCGTCGGGGGAATGTAGAGTGCAGGTAAGAAAAATCAGATGTGCAGTTGACTTTTATTTCGTATGTAATTTACTTCTTAAGGGGCGCACTATAGGTCACATAAGGAATTTTAGTTAGACACTGCTGTTGCGTGCCCAATGAAGAGCTTTGTAGCGCAATAACCTTTTAATGGTTCATTACGAACCGCGAAAGCATGATGCTGGTAGGTGAGCTTGAAACCTTTGCTACTCGCAAGCTAAATTTCTTCCCTGGCCTCTTCATTATTGGAGCAACTCGGAGCCCGAAGATCACACGACGCAGACGCATGAATACGTCATGCGTACGCAAGGTTACACTGTGTGCGCATGAAATGCCCAAGCCAAGTCGTGCACACAAGTGGTGTTGTATCGCTTCGGCGTTCTCTCTAGTGTACTGCCTGTTTCTGTGGGATGGATCCCTCTTGCGTTTGAACTTTGGATAGGCTGACATGGATGATGTATCCTTACCACAACACAGCGTGCCGCACCGCTGGAACTGCTGTACGAGACGATGCAACAAGAACACGCCAAGCGTTGTCAGGGCTGGCGCCGGCACGACGCGGCAACGACGAGAATACGGACGCAAACGAAATGGAGGCAGCTTAGTCTCGCATCGCGCTCGATTCGAAGTAAAAATAAATAAATAAAAAAGCACAAAGATTCCGTTTGTATGTTTTAATATTTCTACAATTTTCTTTCTTCTATTCAAGCAACAGATTGCACAAATTACACATGTTGCCTCGAATAATTCTCGCAGTGTCACGTACTACTCTGACGTACGCAGGACCATTCCTTGTTGTATACGTCACCTCCTCCATATTGGTGCGCGCGCCCGTGAGATCAAGGGAAGCGGCGTTTAGTCTGACATTTCACCTCTTTCTGGGGCGCGTAGCGTTGCATATCTTGGCAGATGTGATCGTTAGCGCGCAGTGCATGCATTACACTTGCCAGCTCGAAATGCTCAAACCTGGTAAGGGGCCCTTTAAGGTGTTCAAGTCAGACGATAAATTGACCCTGCGGGATTAGACCCGGCCAATACGAGGCTAAAAGACCCTTCTTGCCTTTCAGCGGTCTGGCTATTGGCTCCTGGGTTGTCCTTCCCAGCCATGCCGAAAAGAGACCCAGGAGCGTGTTTATTCGACGGTGGGCACGTAACTCACCAATACTGGACAATAAAAGAAGAGACCGTGTTCTGGAAACCGTGCGGGAAAACGGACAATAGCATGGCTATGTCAAACCACTGACGCCTTTGTGCCATCATAAACTATAACATTTCTTTGCTTTCCTGTCGTAGACACAGGTCACACGCGCCTTTCTTCGAAAATTTGAGTTTTTTAAACATTTATTCTGCCTATATTTGCGATTTTGGGGGCCTAAAACTGTGTTTTGCCTGCCTGTTTTTGGCGCCTAAAACGCGATTATTTAGTGCCTGAAAATATGGCCTCTAATGATGACATATATTTCCCAAGCACTGTATTCTTTTTTCACTTAGCGGTTACGTAGTTGTACCTAACGATAGCTACACAGATCAGTGCGCTGGCACGGCCGCGCTCGTTGCGCGAAAAAACATCACAGTATTCAATCAATTGTACGCGCGTATTTATCGAACGAGCTTGGAGTCGACACGAAGCCTCTGCCCATGATTCCCTCTCGAAAGAACGAGAAACGGATATATTAATCTAGGCAGTAAGAGCCGGTTGATGTGTAAATATATACTTTTTAATTACGTTGTGAATTGTAACAGAAAGTTAGTGTTGTTGCCATTATCGATATGCCATTCGTTACTGGCAACTGTTTTCTTATGTTTAATAATTATGCAAATTTTAGTAGGAGGGGGAAGATCGTGTCTGTCTCGAGTATGCGACAAACAACGCCGAAGTTAAACGGTGTGTTAGTGTTGACTACTCGTTCTGCAACCCTCAAAGCAATATACAGTGTGGCGTAGTGGTAAAGTGCTTGGCTCAGGATACGAAGGTGCCGCGTTCGACTCCTCGTGACAGAAGGCCTTTTCTTTCAAGCGTTCTTTTTCTTTGTGCCCTGAGGCTTTCTTCATTGTTTTCTATGCAATTGTTTAGGCATGAAAGCTAGGGACGATGGTCCTGACGGTTTAGAGCCGTTTTGCGCTCCCGTTGGTTTCCAGCATCTATCATACGCCAGCATACGCCATATTCCACCGTATTCCAGCACCATAATCCACCATAATGATGGATGGTGGAATCCACCATTCCTATGGTGGAAAGATTTTCAGTAGGGTTGGACACTCTGAGCGGATTTTTGTTGTGGCCGTCGCCGTCATGTCCCGGATATGTATATGTAGGTATATGTATAAAAGAGGCACAAAGAAAAAAAGCCGGCAGATCCCACGCAC